>JADLZL010003661.1:0-216572 GCA_015844335.1 Chrysopogon serrulatus | reverse complement strand
AGTCATGCTCTATGAATAGTAAAGTGTCATCAGCATATTGCAAAATTGAGAGGCATCCATCTACCAAATGTGGGATCAAGCCTTGAATTTGACAATCCTCTTTTGCTCTAGTTATGAGTATAGCTAACATATTGGCAACTATATTAGAAAGAATAGGTGAAAGGGGGTCCCATTGACAAAGACCATTTTTGGTCTGGATGTAACATCTCACATCATTGTTCACTTTCCCTGCAACACTGCCCTAGAAACAAATTGTTGAAACCATTGATCCACACAGATGAGAATCATTTCATTCTTAGTGTTTGTTGAAGGAAAGTTTATCATATGACTTCTCAAAGTCCACTTTAAAAATTACTCCATTTAATTTCTTCCTATGCATAGTACAATAATATGTATGATAAAAGTCAGTAGTGAACATTACATATAATTAGCTATTGTAAAATAAAGCAAAATGGGCTCTCTAGAACTTTTTGAAGAAAATGGGCTCTCTAGAATTGGATTGGATCAAATCATATTCACGAGTGCTATCATTTTGACATGTCTATCGATAGCGAGGCACAATGCCCACGCCAAACTTGAGATCTATCAGCTAGTCTCAATCTTTCGGAAGTGTTTGTGGGGGTAAGATGTGTGTGCATGTGTTCATAGAAATAAGTATGGGTGCATATGTGAATATCTACATATGTACTGTGATTAAAAAAATTGCTTGGATGACCATGTTTGTTATGTTTAGAAGTAGAAACTACAATTTTATAAAAAAAAATAGAAGTAGAAACTACAATTCCAATGAATTACAGCGAAATCCCATAATACCTAAGTAAAATTCTTGGCTTAAAAAATAAAGAGACTAATTATGTTCTTTTACTTACTAGTGGCCCCCCAACCCCAGCGCCACACTCACACACATCCCACCACTTTCCTGCGAAGCAGTGACTTGTTGTGCACATTCTTGTAATCATTGGAGAACCATGACAACATAGCAAGGTGAAAGGAGCACTATTGAGCATGCATGTTGCAGAATACCAGAAAGGTATTCCGATTAAGGGCCTTAATCGGGTTGAGAACATTCACATCAAAATGTCTTGTCTACCAAGAACCATATCATAGATTATTGGTGAGAGTATTGAGATGTTGTAGATCCGATATCAAATTATTTTTCACCAATCTATTCTCTAGGTTTCTCAATAATCTATGATGTGGACACTCTGATGTATATATATAGCTAGTATGTTTTTTGTTTTGTGAATCCATCTGATACTTCTTGTACTCTCCTCTTTCAAGGTAAGGTCTTGCTCGATCAAACTCTCATTTTAACTTTTCTTTTCTCTTTTTTCCATTGATTATTTTTCCGTTCTTTTTCCGTTATTTTTTTGTCCGCTCCTAGTCCAGTTTCATACAGACAATCCTTGTTCTTTTTTTTCTAACTCCAGTTATAATTTTCTTCTTCTTTTTATTGAGTAACGTTTGCTGTAATTTTTCTTCTATTTTTCTACTGTAAATATAATGACCAAATAATAACTATTTTTCTCATCTATATCTTTTAATATTGTAATATTAAAGAGCCAACATTCTATCTTATTTATTTGTCCTTCTTTCTCTAACTATGCAGAGAGTGGAGAGTTTCTTAACTTATGCTTATTTTGTCACGGCCTTCATGTTTACATGCATGACATATAGACTCATGACCTGTGTTCATATAAGTTACAACAACTCACATTAACAATTATTGATATAGAGTCCAATTTTAAGACGTATTGGGCCGTGTTTTCTGTATCATATATGACTCGGACTCATGACCGGTGCTTATACAAGTTAGAACAACTCGCTTCTATCGATGATACAAAGATGCATTAGGACAATAGATAGCGAGATATTAGCCATTTCCAGTGATTCTAGTAAGAATGGAAACTTTGGATAAGCATCAAATACATCCAATTTTTAGCTTCTAGAAGATGAAAGGAACTATGGACAACCATCAAATACATCCAATTTTTAGCTCTGGATCAAACATGAGAAGGCTAATAAGCAGCGAGCTATTAGCCATGAACTACTACATCCATCCTATAAAGAGTATTATTTTAGTTTGGTCCTAAGCTAATTAATCTTAGATTTGACTAAATTTATATAAAAATATCAATATCTATAATATGAAATGAATAGTATGAAATTTATCGTATAACATATTTTTATAGTAGATTTATTTAATGTCATCAATGTTAATACTTTTTTTATATATAAATTTAGTTAGGTATAAGAAACTTTGACTTAAAAAATTAAAATATCTCTCTTTACGATATGAGAGTAGAGCATCGTTCGGTTTGAGCAAAATCATGTCTAGAACCATTTCTATCAGGAACAACCAATATAAAAATCTTAAAGGGTCATTTAGTTAGTTATATTCCTGTTCAGGAATAGTTCCAGCTCAGTAAAGATTTTATATAACTTGTTCCTGATTAGCCAGCTCACTAGCTGCTAGTGGATCAAAATCATATTTTTTTTTTTTTCAAGTCGCACACCTCCTATTAGCCTGAATAGCCGCCAGCGATGATGATTCATCAACGCCCTTGAAGCTTCCCGATTTACGTTACATACCTACACAGAATTTTCAAATGGTTTTGTTGTTAAAGCACACACAACTGCACATGAATGCACGTACGTCCCTGTTCATGATGAAACCTTGGCTGAAAATGGATACGAGGACCTGCAAGGGTTGCACAAATCCGAGACAAATGAGCCATATAATAAAACGAACTCCTGCATCCCAAATTAGAGCCATTCCAACTTTTTTTAAGGTAAAGTATTTCAAATTTGATCAAATTTATATAATAAAATAATAATAATTATGATATTAAATAAGTGCTATTGATATTTTTTATTAATTATATTTTAACAATACCTATTTGATATTATAAATCTTAATAATTTTTTCTATAATTATAGTCAAACATGACATGTTTTGATTTTTTTAAAAAAATATTAAAATAACTTATAATTTAGAATGGAGGTGTACTAGAAATATAAATTTCTATTGGTGGAATACTGCAGAATACCGATAGTGAAACTGTTTTTCTAATATTTTATCGGTCGATAGGGATGCACCGGCACAATAAAAGTGATAGGGACCAAAAAATTTATCTGTCGGTAAACATTTTTCTGTCCGTGCGTATACCCTTTCTTTGTCAGTTGTTTGTCGTCAGCAGGGAAACTCTTAGCTGATAGGTTTGGTAGTTTATCCATGTTGAATCATGATGATAAAAAAATACATTATCATCATCAAGGAAATTAGCTCATACATTTGCCAATATAGACTGTCCATTAAATTTTGTACTGGCTAGTCATATAAGATGGCTGATAAGACAAGCCGACTAATTTGCTGTGAGAGAAAAATACTGTTCGAAACAACTGATAAGCTCGGTTGATAAGACAAGCAAACATGGTGAGTGAAACCATAATTCTTATTTGTTATAAGTGGAATTGTAATCATGCATGTGGTAGAGTACCCCAATAAGTCTGCATCAATAAGCTGGCTGTATAGAAAAATAATGCTTCCTCCACCACAAATTAAATGAACTCATAAAATTTTCCTAAGTTAAACTATTTTAAGTTTGACCAAATCTATAGAAAAGAACTACAATAGATCAAGTCAGTATCACTATAGATAATAATCATGAAATATATTTTATATGTATTTATTTAGTTCCATAGATGGTTTTATCCTTTCTTATAAAATTAGTCAAACTTAAAATAATTTGACCTAGAATGGTTCTAAGTTCTAAGAATTGATTTAATTATTTTGCGATGTAGGAAGTATATGTGGAAATATGACCGTATACTGGGTTGAGTTTTGGACATTCCATTATGTATCACTACAGGTTGACATTTCCATTATGTGCATCAGTACAGGTTGACATTTTTTCCTGCCTCAAATTTCCAAAGGTATTTGTTTGACTTGAATCTGAATACAATTCTTCCTTTATATACTTATCATGCGGTTTTCACATAGTTTCTCTGTACATAGTCTAAAAAATCCAGCATGTGACTTCTAGTAAATCATATATAAAATCCATATCAAATGAACTGTGAAACATGTGCCCTCATAATTTGGTTGATTGGTCAAGTTCATCCAAATAAGTTCAATTTATCTGCATCATTGAGGCCAATCACCAAAACTATAAATTGATTATACTCATAGTCAAATTTTGTTTGTAAAGGCAGTTGTAGCAACTGCATCTACTTAAGGTCTATCACCCTACTAAAAGTTGATTTTTAGTTGAAAAAACTATGAATATATGATGTCTAAAAGTAGGGATGAAAACAGATTGGATATGAATGGATATCACCGATATCATATTTGTTTTCTTATTTTGTTCATTACTGATGGCTTTTCTAAATTTATGAGTTCTTGACTTGGGTCATTGCGCATAGAGACATCTCTAGAAGTAGATAATCACCGGAATTATGGGATGAAGCTCACGAACTCATAGACAGGAGTGGGAATCTGTGAGATGGCTGCAGACTCCTTGATGTACTAGCTCTCGTGGGTCTCAACCACCTCATGTATTGGTATCCGTCCTTGGGATTTTTTGACCTCACAGGTGATGAGGAGAGACTTGTCATATTGATATGAGCTTTGATACAATACTTGGGAGGAACTACTGGTTCCTCCCATTAAAGTTATTTCTAGAAGGTGTTAATTAAGAATTCTAATTAAGGACAGTTTAATACATTTTCTGTCTATATGTTTTCAGCTCTCTAACCCAACTCCACGAACTCTGTTATGATAAAAAAAAGAAGAAAACCTCCACAAAATTGCTCCATGTGTGCTTCCTGAGATTTGTGTCACCTTCTGTCAAACACTTCTTTTGATTGAGAGAAGCAACTTCTTGTTTTATTCAAAGAAGCCGCTCCTTAGATGTCAAAATACCATTGTACCCTCTAAATTTAATTTGAAGCTAGTTCCGGGCCCATGTATTTTTTGGTTCCGGCCCACAACTTAAGTTCCTTCCATCTAGTTCCGCCTATTTTTAAACCATTAGATCTAATGAAACGGACTGCTCCTATTATTCCCAAGCGCTGTAAAATTTCACTATTGATACATAGTTGTTCTATTCTTAGTATGCATTTGCGGATTTTGTGCCTCCTTTGTTAAGGTTTTTTTTACTAAGGTGACATCAATATAGGCACAAATTGATAAAACGTAACGGTCGTTACAGTTACAAAGATGTTACCTGTATATAAGACTAAATCCTTGTGAATGACCAATGTCTTTGTTTTGCTCCTTCATGCAATGGCTCTCATGACTCTTGTCCTAGCCAACTGACATTAGTTTTTATTCTTCTCTAGATCCGATGACCTCCACAATGATAGGGAGGAAAGCAAACTTGCCATATTTGCCATCAATCTACGGAGTGTCTCCAATAATTCCACTTCAAGAGAGGTTTCTTTCCATAGATTTTATGATTTGGCGGATGATTAAGGTTTTATACATATTTCTAGGTACTCTCAACTCTAACGAGGTATGTGATAAGCTATCAAGTTATTCCATTGTCAACTAAATACTTTTGGATATTTGATTTTGTGCCATCCTTTTGGCTCACTTAGACAAGCTAGTAGTGTTTTAGTTTTTGTATTCTTTTTTTTCAATATAAGAAGATAGGTAATAGTGACTGAAAGGTTTCCATGTGTCTTGTTTGGAATTATAGGTGTTGTCCCTTTGACTTGCTAAGGTTCTAAGTCATGTTCTTGGTTTTTGCTTTTATAGTCTTAGTTTTGTTTGGCGTCCCCTCAACAATTCAATGGCAGGATAGATAGATTGGATGTGGAGATGGTTGTTTCAAGGACCTTTCTGAGCTTATACATTAATTTGTATGTTTCTCAAGGCCTATGTGTAAAGAATATGGAAAATTGAAAAAATTGATACAACCAGTAGTAAGTTCACCATAGTCAAATGGCCTAGTGATCATTTCGATACATTTTCAGACTTAATCTCATCATGCAATTCAAAATTGCAATGGCTTGTGAGTTATAATTAAGTTCTACATGGATTGATGGCAGTGCATATAAGAGCTATATGTCTTTGTATGGTATGAAATAAATAAACACTTGTGAATGAAGAGTAGTAAATTTAAAGCTACTATCTGGTTACAAATCATTTGTCGACATGGCTTTCTACCTGAGAATGGGCTTGGAATGGATTAATTACTACCCTGTATGTATTTCTACACCTAAGTTCAATGGTCCATAATTGTTGGTAAGCATTGACTACATTCCAAGAAATTATGGTGTAGAAAACATAGTCCAAAAGATCTAAAATGGAGATTTTCATGCATTATTGTAGTCCCAAAATTGAAGCCAAGGAGTCAAGCAATGAATAGCAAATTTAACCAGTAGTCGTTGTCATTTAATCTAGACAATATGGAAGAGAGATGTCTATCGATATACAAGCGTTTATTTCTTTAATAGGATGCTAGTATAGAAGGTTTTTTCTCATCACCGGTAGGACATGGCATGTGCCGATTGTCTTGTTCATGTTTGTTGCACTTTGTTTTTGCTAATTCTGTGAGGGAACATGTTGGCCTGCTTGTAATTTGTTTGCTGGATCATTTTCTCACTCACCGTTCCCTCACAGAATTAGCAAAATGAAAGCACATGAAACAGACGGCAGGCAACCATTTCAAACTGGCACTACAGCTAGGCCAATTGCCACACGCCATGTCATGAAGAAAAAACCCTTCCATACCAGCCTCCTGATATAGAAATAAACGCTTGTATATGAATAGACATCTCCCATCCATATTGTCTAATTTAGATGACAATGATTACTAGCTAAAAATGATATTTACCGCCTAGATACTTTGTTTCAATTTTGGGACTACACTAATGCACAAAAATCTACGTTTCAGATCTTCTTTTGGCCATATATGTTTTCTATTGTGTAGTTTTGCTAGCATGTAATCAATGCTTACCAAAGATTATTGATGACTAAACTTAGTTGTGGAAATAATTAGGGTAGTAATTAATCCATTCCAAGCTCATTGTCAGATACAAGGTCATGGCAACAAATGATATGTAACCAGCTAGTAGCTTTAATTTGCTACTCCACATTTATAAGTATTTGTTTACTTCATGCCTTACAAACACATATAGCAATTATGTGCTGCCATCAAATCCAAGCCACATATTATATAGAACATATTATCATTCACAAGCCATTCCAATTTTGAATTGGATGAAGAGATGAAGTCCACAAATGCATGGCAATGATTCCTAGGCCATTTGACTATGATATTGTATCACTTTTTTTTTTTTTTCCATATTCTTACATAGAGGCCCTTACAAACATACATACTAACATATAAGCTCACCTTCATCTCCAAATCATTGAGCCGACGCCAAACAAAAAGAAGACGGTAGAAGTAAGATTTTTTCTAACCTAAATATGACTTATTAACTTATCAAGTAGAAAAATGCAACACCCTTCAATTTTCAAACAAGACGATAGAAACTTTTCAGTGATTATTGGCCATGTTCTTATGTTGAAAAAAATGAATACAATAAACTCCAACGCTTGCTTGTCTAAGTGAACCAAAAGGATTCAATGGCACAAAATCAAATGATCAATAGTATTACGTGGACACAGGAATAACTTGCGTACCATATTAGATCTAAGAATACCTCAAACATGCATAAAATTTTAATCACCCGCACTATTGTAATACCCAAGAAAAGAAACATCTAAAGGTGGTTATTTGGAGACGCTCTATAGAACGATGATAATATGGCAAGTTCCCTTTCCTACCCAACGCAATGAGGTTACTAGTGTGAATGGAAGCTTCCCATCATGTAAATAATCATGTAAATTAGCATGACAAAAATATGAGGTTGTTTAATAGTTATAGATGGTAAATGTCATTTTGTATGCATTAGCAAATTATATATTAGGCTAATTGTAACATTCAATCTCGAATTGAGTCTTGCCTTGTATTGCCACATAAAGAGCTATTCTTGACTCTATAAATAAACTCATGCGGCCTCCGCAAGGAGGTGAGAATGCTTAACACTGGTGGTTCACATCGCATAGATCAATATAGGTCTCATTTACATTTTATCAATTTGTGCCTATAGTGATGCAGTATTAGCAAAAGCACATAATTAATAAATGTAGCACAAAAGCTATAGATGCAAATAAATGAACAAAAAATATCCAACATAGTTGAACAAAAACATATCTTCCTAGATTGTTATGCATATATCATTATGGGTAATGTAGTCACTCCAAGAAAACCTATATACAAATTTGGGAACCTAATGATCACCATATCTTAACCATGGAAGTGAAACTGAGTGACTCGATATTAATAGTAAGCTATTATATATATGAAAGTCTCCCCTCCTCCTACCAGGGAGGTCACCAAATCCTGACAAGAGAGACAAACATGAGGTGGTTGAGACTCAAGCCATGAGAGCTATCACATCAAGGAGTAGAATTATTGTATTCCTTCCGAAGAAATCTCTTAATAGTCTTATTAACATGCTATTGGTGCATAAATAACACCCATGAAGAAACCATAAGAAAAGATAAATCTTAGCTCTTGACGTGTATGGTACATTTTGTTGACCTTCATTACATGATCAAACATCTTAGGAATAAAGAGGGATTATAGCATTTCTTAGATATATTTTTTTCTAGTATGCACACATGTTTTGTAGAGTACTGAAGTATGCTTCCAAAATTTTTATTCCCCTTCTATGCTTCAATTTTCACTTGATTTCTCCCCCTATGTCCAATGTTCTCCCCCCTTGTCATCTTCTTCCTTCATCTTTGCACTTCTTTCCTCAAGTTTCAATATTTGCATCACTTTCTCTCCCCCTTTGTCATCAATGACCACAAAAGGATAGATGAGCTTGATGTAGACCGATGATGTAAACTTGAAATCAATGGAGAATATTACTTGGAAATGGAGATGATTGATAACACTTATGGGGTCAAGATGATCACTTAATGTTGAGAACTACTTGAGCTTCCTTCATTTGTGGTTCAAACTAGCAAACTTTAATAATCAATTTCTCCCTTTGATACTAAACACTAAAGAATTTAATTAGGTTATTTTGGTATTTATCATTGATTTAGTTCACACATTCTCCCCTTTGGAATCAAAACACCGAAAAAGAAGACATTAGTAGCACAAGGGAGTGTCAATTATCGTAATCCTTGGGTGTGGATGGAATTGGATCAAAATTCATGACACATTACATAGACTAAGCTCCTCCTATGTGTGTCTATGTATGATCTCTAAGTTGTTATGGTATGGAACCCCAAACATTCTAAACTCTTTGATACGACCGCTACCACCACCACCGTACCCAAAGCCCATATTCATCATGACGAAATGTGTGTTGGAAAGACAAGCCATCCACGATGACATTTTTGCTTAATTATCCTTTTTAGCTACTCATCTTAATCTTAATTTAAACTTCTCTAGATATGATATTTATTAGATACACCCTCAGATATATTTTGATAGTACATTTATTATTCGATATTGTAGATGTTAATATTATTTTTTTTTAAATTTGGTCAAAATTAGACTAATTTGACTTAGGACAAAGAGAAAAAGAATTACAATTTGAACCGGATGGAATATATATGTATTGAGGATTCTCTCTTATATGCGATTACTAGATTTAAACCTTACTAGTCATGACCGGCAAGAGCAAAACTCAAACTCAAAATGGTTGTAATTCCAATTGTCAACTTGACTTTTAGGTCTCACGGACATGTTGCTTCTAATTTTATATGCACTTGAAATTTGTATGTTTCCATGGTTCAAATTTAAAATTTCAATTTAATCTTTTGATTTAAATCTTGGAGCGGGAAAAAGAGATTTGTAGCTGCAGAAAGGACCATTTGCTTCTTGTTTCGGTTCTTTTTCAGAGACGCATATGTATACTCACATGTATTGGTTCCCAGCCATATATCACGTCAAATCTTGGCTTGACGGCTCTGTATTGAACATCGGTGGCGGACAGAAAACCATAGCTTGAGAGGCAGAGAAAGTCCATGCTTCACGACAGCGAAAGCACAACCTCTAGAGTTCTAGTAATTGATTCGAATAATATTAGCAGCGAAAAGGGAAAAAAAAACATAATTCTTGATATGGAGAAGGGGGGAAAACAGAAGTTTCCATTGGAACACTTGTACAGTTGTATTGCGTGCTTTTCACTCGTGAAAAGGTCAGGGTAAATGTGAAAGGAATGTAGTAAACGGGGAACGTGCGATCTCTCGCGCGCCCAGTCACGCCGAGGCGAGGCCAACTACCGTTTCAGAACCAAAGATCGGTTTCACATCATGCCACCGCCGCCCACAGCTAGATTCCCAAAAGGCCAAAACCATTGGAACCCGACGCGACCGTCGTCAGGTCAGGTCAGCGGTCGTCCACTGAGCCACCGTTTACCATGGTCCCAAAACATAAACCAGCAGTTCCTCGCCTCATACGATACGACACAAGATTAATGCTGCTTCGAGCCATCGACTGCCACACGAAGCACATATAAACCCGGGACCTGGTCTTGCCAAAATCCGTGGACGGCACTGGAGACGGCAGAGCGAAAGCGCGGCTTTCAGCTGGCCTGGCGAATCTGGCAGCGGACCCGGTCTGTGTCTCCATTGCGAAGACCCCAGGCCTCCGGTCTCTGCCCAAGAATTTCTGTGCATATGAACATCAATATCATCAAATATCAATATCATCCGTGATCGGTGAGTCTAGAGGCGGCTATGTTCGTTGTACACAACAGACTCAATCACGTCATAACTGCATCAGCCACAACAAACTCAATCACGTCAGAACTGCATCAGCCAATCAGACTAAAAACAAGATATCAGATTTCTTTCACCGATCACACGATTCATGTAGAAAAAACCCAATCATAGATGGCTGCATGCGCACAACCACGTGATGACAGACAGCTGATGTTTCGCTGCGCAAGAACAAACTTTGCACATCATTTTCACCTTACCATACCGATTAGGTACCCCAAAATATGAATCCCCCAAACTGAATGCTGAATATCAACTGGGAATATCAACTGGGAATCAACAAGATCATCAACCCTCATCACTACTGTCATTAGTCATAAAGCAAACTCCATCTCAGCTCGATTCAGGACACGTGAAACCAAGGAGTAGAATTCAGGTTCTTCTTCTTTTATTCGATCCAGTGTGGTGGATTCATGGTCATCAGCCTGCATAAATAGGAGAAGGTGAACCATGGTCCATGATCCAGTCCTTTCATCTGCAACATATGACATTGCCATTTTGGAATTCAACTTTAATGTGCCATGATTACTCATGACTTCTTTACCTCACTAAACTTGAGAAGTATCAGGTTTGAGATGCCAGCAGCCTTTGATTTGTCCCACCTATAACAAAAATAAAGAACAAAACAATTACAGGAATTATTGTAAAAAAAACATTATCTCATCAAAATTAACACATTACCAAAAGCCACTTCAGAGTCACAATCTAACATGGCTGCTTAGCAAGGTTAAAATTCATATTGCAAAACATAAAAATTATGATAAGACACCCTACACTAGAAATAATGAAAGTTGGATTTTGCCTTCGCTCTACCAAATCAGATATGCTGGGTAGTGCCACACAAAGCATGATGCATCTCAAGCCACGCTATCAGTTAGAGAAGGAAGCATACCGAACAAGCATTAGTTCATTGACGGATCTCCACATTTTCCGGCCAGTGTCCTTCTGACTTTGGTCCCTAGCACTTCGACCATGCCACAATTCTTTGACGATGTACATTACCTCTTCAGCATCTACCTGTAGATTGGAAAAGAAAATGTTAGGAATTTACAAAAGGATATCACAATGTATGAAGGCAAATTCCTTCTTCACATGTGGTGGTGAAAGGCAGAGCTCCTGCCATTGCATTCAAAGAAAAAAAACAATCAACATAAATAAATAACACCTCCACTACATAATGCTCAAAGAAATATCTTATTTTCACAATATGACATTACATAGTAAGAAACATAGTACCAGAACTTGCTCGGCTGTCCCATATATCAGCTCCTCATGCTCAATAAGACGCTGATGAAGTATACGGTAATGATCCAAATCCAGGTTAACAACTGGTTCAGTTTGAAAATCTAATCCAGCAAGCTGAGTAACCACATAGGAGGCCATAACCTGACCAAATATTGCAGGGATGGTTCCCAGCACTGGTATAATGCGAACCCTAAATCCAGGCACAATCTGTGGAATAATTCATAGCATGTTGTCAATAGTCATGTAAACACACATCATGGCATTCTTGAGGAATTTAGAACTCTTTGTCACGAAAATTTCTTATTCAAAAAATCAAAAAGAAAAAGAGGTCTCAGAATATAGAACAAGCATGTAGCAGGAGGATGGTAATGCAAGTACTAGGGGAGATGACCTGGTAATCTGATGGAGTTTCCTCTTCTTTTGAAGCTTGAAAAGGAAGCAGCTTTGCTTTTGGCTTTTCCAATGAAAAAACAATTGGTATTCCACCCTCAATTCCATGCTCTTTCTTGAGCCTGTACCTCACCTAAAAATAGCAATCACAACATCCCATTTGCAGCACATCTTAATATGTCAGTTAGCTAATGACTGAAATGACAGCTTACAGACGAAGAGAGTTTTTGTAAGAAGAAACTAACCGATCGAGAGAGGGGATCATTGCTTGATTCTCTCAAATCTGCAACACGAATTCTGGTGGGGTCAGCTCGAGCTCCAGCCCCCATTGCAGAAAGTACCTTCAAACCTCTGCGCACACAAGCAGCAAGGAGTGCCACCTAAGGGGCAAGGATATTTCAATGGTTACAAACAATGAAGACAGAGATTGACAAGCTTACAAATGATATATTCATAAGTAATGTTCAAGCCATTCGGGCTTAAAAAAAAGGTCTCAACTGCCTATGGGGTGTCTTTTTGTAGCTTGATCATCAGAATACAGAGGTAAGGAAAATTTGGGTTTACATAGGAACTAGTTTGTGAAACAGTGGAACTACTAGTACTGCCAAGACAGTCTACCATAAAATTGAAAGCATGTCATGTTGCAAGGAGCATCAAATTAATAATGACAATAGAACCTTTTAGTCCCAACAAAAAAACAGAACATCCAGAAAAGATTTCGAGCATAGCCATGCCTGAATACTGTATGTCTGTATCTAAGCATGAAATGCATGGAAGGACCTATGTAATTTCAAAATTTCCAGAAAACGTGAAGAGTACATTTTTCACTAAGGAGTTAAAACACATGTGAGCCAACCACGACCTCTGAGTCTAAGCAGGAAACTAGTACATGCAAGAACATGCAACCTATAACTACCAGTACAAAAAGGAGGGTGGGGGTAACATACAATAGGGAGTTGCACCAATGGAAAAATGAAAGCTGAAGTTTCAATACTACTATTTATTACCTTGGTATCAATGTTATCTATGCAATCAAGGACAAAATCAGGCTGTCCAGAAAGAATTTCCGCCTCAGATGATGCATCATACAATTGCACTCTTGCATCTATTTGGCATTCTGGGTATATCATTGAAAAATGCTTCTTGAGGCATAATGCTTTTGAAGTTCCAACATCATCTCTGGTTGCCACAGCATGCCGATTTAGTGACGAGAGTGATACCTTTCAACATATGATGAATGCCTTGTTAATGTCCACCTATTATAAATGCAAGATGTCACATACAAAATTGTAATGTTCGCCTACCCATTTGATACAGCTGCAAAAGCTACCTAGTATATTTTGCATGGTTATATATTGCCATATTTTTAATCAATAATGCAAGGGAACCAACTAGATAGATCTGATATGGTTAGAGATTCAAAAAATGAAGCCAGCATATGACCATGCATCCCATAAAAAATGAGATCAAATAACAATGTGTTGGCAATTCTCTAAAACAAACAAACAAAAAAGAACTAGTGTGAACTATTTCAGTGGTTGTTTGGACCATGTGGACTAATCAGAAATGACTTTAGAGAAAGTTGGTTTAATTGTTGATAAGAAAACTGGATTGCAGTTGTTATTCTCTTCAGATAAGTTTATAACACCTTGTTCAGATGGACCTTTAACCATTAAGAACATGAGAGGAGAGTTTGTTTTGAAAAATAAATAACTAACATTGGTTAGTAAAAACAAGATTTTTCTCAGTCCTAGTTAAATCCTTCAAAACCAAACACAATTTTTGGTTGTAAACCATGAACTATGTTTATAATTACGTAGAGAACAAAAAGAAATGTCAAGTGCATTAAAATTTTCATAACTATACGATGTATCCACCTATGGAATACACAAATCCACACCTGATCAAAATCCACAAGAAGCAACCTTCTGACACCAGATCTCAGGAGCATTGAAGCTGCATGACTGCCAACCCCTCCAAGACCAATGACCACAACATAGGATTCAGTCACTTTCTTCTGATAGTCCATGCCAAAAAATTGTATATTCCTACATTACAGAATAGTAACAGATTTTGGTAATCAGAAACAACAACATGAAACACAGTAATATCCTGAGCATATTTGGCTCAAGGTACTCAGCGCATTAGAATGTAGCAAACATTTTGTTCTTAGTGAAAATCAAGAATTTAACAGGTGGACTGCTAATAGTAAGCTATGCACAGAAACAACAGAACACGATATTTCACTTTCTACATAGGAATATCAAATGATGTTGATTGATGCAGAAATAAGTAGCATATCAAGCAATGCAGTTATCTCAAATTTGTATATATCTATATATCAACAAAATGTAGAATTATCTGGTTGCCGAGTACAAACAACAAGTAACTGGGTCAATCAAGCAGACAGCAAGAGATGGTTTATAGTTAGGGACACGCTCCATACACATAGAACTTTACTAAGGAAAGAAAACAAAAAGGTGCAAACCTCGTAAGCTGTTCAGAGACCACTTCATCAGAGAGAAGATCCGAGCTACCAACAGCGCCCAGATGCCTGTTGGACCGAGCGTTCCCTGATTGAAGCGAATAATTTAAGATACCAGAAATTCGAAATAATAAGCAACCAAAATCGCTAAGAATTAGTGATTATTACAACAACAAAACACAAGCCGATCTTAGATTGCTATCGTTTTGCAAGACGACAGAATCTACACCTAGTACACGTTATCCTACTGCTAAAGTGCCAACAGGAGCTAACCGCAGGCGTACCAGTCGTCATGCCATTGGATTCTAGCAGGTTCCGCACGTATCCCTCTCTCCGCTTGGATCTGCGGCATCGAAACGAAGCAAGCGTCAGCAGAACGCTCTGTGGCATCCGGGTCCAGCTTGGCGTGCGGAACGGGGAACGGGGGAGTTGGGCCGGTTACCTCGAGAGAAGATTCATGACAGCGGCGGCAGAGAGCGCGCCGACGGCGGCGCCGGCGCCGGCTGCGAGGAGCCATTCCTTCGCCCGCTCACCCATCTCCGGCTGCCGCTGCCTAAAACCCTTGGTTGGAATCGGAACGTTTCGGCGTTTTGAGGCTGTCGGCGCGGCCCGCTACGATCTGATGACTGCCGTTGTAGAGTCAGACGAAGGGCCACGAGTTAGTGGTGGGCTGATGGGCTGACAGGCCTCATCATCATGGGCCACGAGTTGGTGGTTCAAGATCCCCTAAAAAAAACGAGTTGGTGGTTTGCAATTTTTTACTGTGCTGAAAGTCTGAAAGCAAAGGCCGTTCAAGTAGCTCTGCTTGGGCACTTACGCAATCCCTATGAGGGTAATAAGCAATAATTAAAATTAAAACAACGACCGCATTAAATTAAAATGATAATAGTAGTTTGGCTTTTCAAGTGTATAGTTGGTTTTGTGCACATAACCGCAAGAAAAAATATTGATGAAGTCTTGCGAATAGAAAACCCAAGGTTTGTGAAAATGGGAATATAGTATTCGCAAAAAAAAAAAAAAATGCGAATACGCAAAAAAAAGAAAAATGCGAATATAGTACTAGTATCATCAAGCATCTTCAACAGTTTTGTAATACCCCGGCCCAGGGCTTAACAGGATTAATAGGATACTTATACTACTAAGTTGCAACCTTTTTTGCGGAAGCTCGTCTCGAAAGAACTCCAGGATTAAGCGTGCTTGGCCTGGAGCAATTTCGGATAGGTGACCGACCCGGAATTCGTTTCTGGGTGCGCACGAGTGAGGACAAAGAACGCAGAAAAGACTAGTGTTGGTCTGTGGGGACAATCTAGGTTCTAGTTAAGCTACCAGGGCATTATAAGTTTGCTATCTGGTTTTCCATCCTTAATTTGTTGGGCATAAAGAACTATCTTGGAGGCAAGGAATATTGGTTGTTTATCTTTATATATAGTTTGGTCTGTGAGGACAGTCTAGTCTAGATTCTAGTTAAGATGCCAGGCCGTTATAAGTTTGCCATTTAGTTTTTTCATCCTTAATTTGTTGGCATAAAGAACTATCTTGGAGGCAAGGAATATTGGCTGTTTATCGTATTCATAGCTTCTGGTTATCCAAAAAAAATACTACCCAGATCTCTCCGCATCTTTTTTTATTCTCTCTTTCGTTGTGTCACATCAGGAGGATTTTTTAGTTACAGTTTTTATATTATCTAATGAATGGTGAAGAAGCCCCTTTTGCAAAAAAAAAAGAAAGAAAGAGAAAGATATTTACGGTCTCTTTGGAACACAAGATTCTATGTCACTTGCAATTTTATAAGAATTGAACGCACAAGAAACAATACAGAAGGAACACAAGAGTTAGAAGAGAGAAACAAAAATAAAGTTTTCAAGAGGTTAATTTTCTCCAAAATTCCAATAAATTTAACCCTTTCCATTGAAAATTTGTAGGATTTTTAGGACGATCAACATTTTGTTTTAAAGCTCACTTGGGGAAAAAATTCTATAGGAATTGAATACTATGGTTCAGAGAGAGAGGCGCTTCCCTTTACTATTTGCCAATCCCTATGGCCTTTATCTTACAATCCTAACCAACCCCAACTCTCGTTTCTGAAGGGAAAAAAGTCCACGCTACCTCGATCTCTTAAGTTTTACAAAAGTCCACTTTTCCTCCTCAAAGTCTAGTCAGGTAAACCATCTCCTTGAACTTTTAAAAAATCATTCATTTTAGCTCCAAACGGTTTGGTTATAAACTAATTATAGAAAAACAGAGATCTAAAGCTTTTTAAAAACTTTGTATTAAAGCGGTTTTATCTTTTTAATTTATTTTAGGTGGTTTTTTGGAAAATCATAGTAAATTACAAAAATTCATAAAATAAAAAATCTAATTTTTTTAAAAAAATCATAAAATAAAAATCTAATTTTTTTAGTCTCCATATAGTGAACATATGATATGGTATACTTTAGTACAAAACTTTTATTATTTTCAAAACATTCAAGCCTCATTTGTACCTTTAGATCTATGCTTTTTCCTAATTAATTCATAGCTAGCTTACAACTAAATAAATATATAACTAAGCTAATATGATCCAATAAATATGAAAATTTTACTATAGCTAAAAAGCATATAATAATTAGCTCGCCATAAAAAAATTTATCACAAAAAAGACGGACCACAAAAAACTTAGTCGTTGTATTTATAAACTAATTATAGAAAAACATAGATCTAAAGCTAAATAAAAACAATAAAAAATACTTTGTATTAAAGCATATCATATTATATATTCACTATGTAGCATGTGAAGTCCAACAAAAAAGGATTTTCTATTTTAAGACTTTTCTATAATTTACTATATTTTTTGCAATGATTTAGTTGAAATAATAAAAGCAAAGAAAACTTCCTTTAAAAACCACTTATAACTAGGTCAAGAAGTAAATGAACAGTTTTAAAATTTTAGAGAGTTAGTTTATTTTTTTTCTTTTTAAGGGAAAAAGATAGTTTGTCTAGTTTTAGAGTTTAGGAAGAAAAATTTACTTTTGTATCCAAAGTTTCCTGGCCCAAAAGTTTTTTACATGTCTCAGCCCATGAAGAGTTTGGGCAAGAGAAAATTTTTCGTGTAGTGTGGCCCATTCGTCCAACGGCCAGCAAACGGATGCATCGCGACCGCGACCGCGAGTCCGCGACCCACCGAGCCCCGACCCCGACGCTCTGCGGTCTGCGCCGCTGCGCGACAGGCGAGCTGGTAGCCGCGAGCCCGCGACCGACCGGTCGCCCCCTACGCCCGCCCCACCCCTACCCTCGCCCCCCCCCGACCGGCCGCCGGGAGCCTCCGCGCCGGGCACCGGCTGCCCGCCCCAGCACCGCTGCCACCGCTGGCCGCCGGCCGCCCACCCGCCCCGCTGCTGCGCGGCAGCGCGCTCCGTGACTCCGCGCCTCTGCCAGTCGCCCAGTCCGCCGGCGCCGGGCCGGCCGCCGGCCGTCCGCCCGTCCCCCGTGCAGTCCCCGTGCGCCGCTCTGGTCGCCTGTTGACAACTTGACTGGTGAGTGCATCTGAGTATCTGACTTCTCAGCTTAGGGTTTGTACAATGGATAATGGAGCTTGGACTGTAAATTTGGCTTAGGGATTGTGGATTAGTGAGCCTAGAATCGAATGAAATTTCTTTTGCTGGTTTAAGTGTACTTTTCAACTTTAATGCTCTATGCTGATGAGGAGAATGTTCACTTATGTTTCCAAATAAGAACTTCAACGGCAGTGAAATAATTCTATATGAGCCATCTTTTGCTTAGTCTAATCGTAATATCAAAAACAAATTTAGGTAGGTGTCTGATACATAGGTAAGATATTAAATTCGTGATCACTTTTTTGATTGCCTCCCTCAATTCATGAGCATTGACATATATGATGGTCCAACAACTATGTTGCCTTTCATGAATAACAAACCTTAGCAATAGGTTCAGCCTAAAAATCAACAATGTTGTTTCTATATGTATGTTCAGGATTCCATTTAGGGCTTTCATTCATCCGAGCTTGTTCCTTAATGATTTGTATCACTGTAGTTCAGTACTAGCAATATGAATTATGATGCCTTTTGCTTTCTCTTTTGCCATATAGGTGAGGAGCAAGTAAGCTAGCATTTTCAAACTTGCATCACTCTTATTTTAGGCTGCAGTAAGAAATCTTTCACATTGTAACTAAATTTGTTTCTAGAATCTAGATCTGTGGCAAAGAAAATACTAAGCATATCTTTCAGTGTTTTGTTTCTATTCCTGTCAACAGTTGAAAATTCAATCTATAGTATAACTTATAACTAAGTGAATTCTCAAACTGGATGGGTTCTCATTCTTTTCGGGCCTATTTTTGGAAGTTTCGAACCTTTTAAATGTATTATCATACAATTTGGTCAATTTGTAGTCATATATACCAAACTTTTTCCTAATTGTATTGCACATGAAAATTTTGACTACCCTTGTTTCAAATCCTGGGTCCACCACTGGCGATGCTACTATGATTGGTTTGATCCCTACTTAGGTTTGGGTTTGGAATTTTCGAGGTGATTTCAGCGGGCCAACCCTGTCATTGCTTGTCTCTTCGTGTGCGTGGTTTTGTTTTGGTTTTTATTGGGCGCTGACTGTTGACAAGGTATGATTGGAATTGGAACTTTGCAGGAGGTTTTGCGTGAGGGATTGATTCCGGAGCTAGAGATGTACGGGCAGGGAGGGAGCTTCAATCCACACTATCGCCATGGCGCACCACCGCCCCCGCAGCAAGCTGGGGTGACTGGGTCCTTTCCCCAGCAACCTGTGCTGCCGCCGCCGCCACCAGCACCATACCCACAGCACCCTGGATTGCGGCCTCCTCCTGGGCCATACCAGCATGGTGTGCTGCCACCTCAGAACCAGCCATACCCCTTTGTGCAGCATGGTCAGATGCACCAGATCCCAGCGCTGCCGCAGCAGAGAGGTTATGCGCCAATGCCAATGCCAGTGCCAGGGATGCTGCCTCCGCAACAAGCTATGCATCAGGCCCGTCCACAGTATCCGCCCCTCCCTCCACCGCCACCTCGGCCATCTGGCTTTGTTCATGATAATGTGCTTCCTCCATCTGCCCCGCCGCCTTCTCCTCCTCCTCCTCCACCACCACCACCACCACCACCACCACCAGCATCACAGTCTCCTCACACACCTGTTGTTGCACAGTCATGGGACGCGGAGAGAGAAGCAAAAGAAGGCACATCTGATGGTGGTCGTTTTGCCAAAACTATTGAAGCAGCTAGTCAGCTAATTGTTTCTGATGACTCGGATATGGATATGGATGGTTAGCACTCCCCTTTCCCTCCTTCCCCATCTCAGTACAGTGATACTACTACTCTGTTTGAAACTTGCACTTTATTCACACTACTGCATTTGGCGTTGCAGCAATGACAACTGATAGTTCATACGATGAAAAACATCACTGTGCATGAATTTTGTACCTGACTTTGGCATTTCAGCTTAATTTTTATTTCATCATGTTTCTGAACATTTATTTATCATGGCAATTTCCAGGGGATGAGGACTCTCCATCAAGGCAGCCCCTTGCCCCAGAGAATTCTTCGCTCGTGACTGCTGAATGTACAGGAAATGTTAATATGTCGAAGTCTATCAGTGATGTTTCAAGCTTTGGCAAGGATTTGCCATCTGGTAGTGGTGAGAATGCTAAAACTGTGCATGCAACGGAGGACGGTGGTAGCGCATTCCGACTAATACAAGGTTATGCCTCCGATGACAGTGCAAATGAGGCTGATGCTGGTCCTGGAGGTGCCAGCACCCTCGTGATATTGCCTGAAGATAACACACACATTCATTCAAGTGATAGAAATACTGAGGTCGATTATCAGAAACATGTTAATGCAAAAGGAAATGTGAATACCCCTCATGGCACTGAGCAAAATGGTAAGGCTGAAAATTATAATCTCAAGGATGAGAGCAACCCAGTGAAGCATGGGACAGATGTGCTTGGGCATCTGGCCAAAGAAGATACAAGTGACAGTGAATTTGAGGGAGGTCAAAGTAGTAAAAGGCATGGGAGGAGACAAAAGAAACGAACCCGGAGCAAGTCACCTCAGAGTAGAAGTGTTAGTCCAGTGGGGGCAAACAAGAGCAGTCCATCCCAAAGGTATGGTGCCTCTGCCTTGTACCCTATCTTGAACTTTAAATAGATGCATCAGTTCCTCTGTGTAATTGTATTTCTGTATTTTAGATTTGTTATAAGTTATGGCATTCAATATGTATATCTTTGCTCCCTTTGGAAGTCTAAAAGTATTAAATTTATTTCAGTTCCTCACCTGTAAAGCAGAGCAAGACACCATTTGCTAAGCGGGTTTATCTTGCTGGTGATGACAATGATTCAGGAGGTAGAGTTGTTCAGCAAGAGGGCCTGACATTGACATCAAAACTGGATAGTTCTTCTAATGATTTAATTGGCAAAGTGGGAGATAATGCTGCGCTTGATGTTGCCCTTGGGCAGCATTCTCACAGTGACAATTTAATTTCTGAGCATTCGCAACCAGTGGCTGCTTCTGCTGATTCTCATAAGATGCAAAGGCCATGCCCCCCACCAGAGGCTCGATCAGACTTAAATGTGTCTTCATCATCGGGTGACCCAATTCTTATGAGCCAACCTGCTGCAGGTGTCCCATATATTTCTGTACAAACTACCAAGAGCTCCATGGCATCTGATCATCTCCAGCCTCATCCTCAGAGTTTGTGTCCTCCTGAACTCATGTCATCCTCAAATATGATTCAGCTACCAGGACAACCATCATTTGCAACATCAGAATTCCCTCAAATGCAGTTCCAGCATAAAGTTATTCCACCATCAAATGAGTTCCTGCAGAACCAGATGAGAAGCTACCCTCCACAAGATTTGTCTCATCCTAGACCATTCGATTTCCATCATCACACTCTCCCACCAGTAATTCCATCTAACCAGCAGCCTTCTACCATTCCTGTTGAGAATGCACCAGTACCTCATCCAGACAGATGGTCAGAGTATTCTGGTGGTGTGAGTCTATCTTATTCATCCCATCAGCCTCCATATGGTCAGCACCAACCTCCTGGGAATCTGGATTCAGGAAGTAATTTGGCTTATTCCTCTTTCCAGAGATTTCCATCAAATCTACCAGGAAGTAACAATATTGGTCCCTTATCTGATGTCGATTTGACTAAATCGTCTATCAAACCCCACTACAATCCATTTGCATCTACCTTTGATAAAACAGATCCGAGTCTAGATATTGGGGATCCTGTAAGCCCCAATGCAATTGGTTCTGTTTCCACAACAGCAGAACACATGAATACACTGTCTCCTTTTGGTCGATCCAGAACACATGCCCATGAAAGTTCTGCAGAACCTGTGCCCAATAAACAAAAGTTATTCCGTCAGGAGTTTGCTTCTGGTGCTCCGTATGATCCATTGCTTGACAGTATTGAACCATCAAGCAGTTCAATCAACAAGGTAGATCTTCGTAAAGAGAAGAACTGGAGTGCTGCTGATAGTCGTGATGCATCAAAATATATGAACCTAGAAGTGGACAGTGAAAATATGCATGGGCTGGGAGTCGTTGCTGAGTCAGAAGTTGAGGGACTTGGAGAGGTGGCAGCAGATACTGAGGCAGGTGTGGTGGAGAATGCAAGTCCTGAATTTTTGGGTGCTAAAGACTGGCACTCAGATATCCCTGGTGATGTTGACAATGACCAAACAGTGGACAAAAATAAGAAGGGTAAAGATTCCAGATCAATGAAGCTTTTTAAGAGTGCTATTGCAGATTTTGTTAAGGAAGTTCTTAAGCCATCATGGAGGCAGGGTAACATGAGCAAAGAGGCTTTCAAAACTATTGTCAGGAAAACAGTTGATAAGGTTTCTAATTCAGTCCCTAGCAGTCATATTCCGAAAACACCTGCCAAGATTAAACATTATGTACAATCCTCTCAAAAGAAAGTGACCAAATTAGTAATGGTACGTCTATTATCACATGTCTAGAATATTGGTTATTTGCATACATATTTTGTTCATATGTTTTTAGCATTATGTGACAACATGTTATGCAATAGTCTTATTCATGGCATGTGATCTGTTTAGCACCTGAAAATCATGGAGAATTGGAAATTATGCCATGCCCTTGATATTGGATACTGAGAAACACAAGTTGCAATTAGTTGGTGTCATGCCATTAAGCTCCTAATCTCTGATGTCCTGAAGTCTGTGTTATGTTGTCATCTAGCCATTTGGTAATTGTTTAGTGGAGTTTGGCTACATATCTTTGTATTTTTATGTGAAATCTCCATTCTGATAATGTCAATTGAGTATATTGTTTACATTTATCTTGTTTGGGCATCATATGGCAATAATTTGTTTCATCACTCGGACTATATGTTTCATCACTCAGTCATAGTCCATCATGGGATTCAAAATCTATCTGGATCAATAGGCCCCACATAAGTGGATGACATACATGTCCAGTTAGAAATGTTTCAAGCTATCTGATTCTGTGATTGTAAGTTTTGAGCTCACATACCTTTTTTCTGGAATGAGAAAGCTTTGTGTCACACTGTTTACATAAGAAAATGTGATTCAGCCCCCAAATCTGATATTTCCAAATCAACGGTACCATATTCTCCTTTAGATAACTACTGTGCTATTTTCTTGTTCAGCACATGTTTGTTTCAATAAATATCTGGCTCACTGGCTTGTTTTATTTTCTTCAGGGGTATGTCGACAAGTATGTGAAGCCATAGAGTAATGGGGGCATTATGCTGAGACAATCAGAACTGTTAAGGTTCTAGAGTCTGCTGAATTCTACTAAATGAGGCTGCAAATTGGGTAATCTTTCTGCATGAAACGGTCGTTCCACAGTAAGGTAGTTTGCTCTAGTTCTGCAGGAAATGCTGTATTTTATTGGAGTGTCACGTGTCTACGTGTGCTTCTGGTATTGATAATTTGCTGCCTGATTTCTTGTACCTTGTTGTAAGGTATGCCCTTGCTGTTTTGTCAATGTGATATTTCCATTCTTCCCCAGCATGGGATAATAGGGTAATCAATTTCAGGGTGCGCTATTTGTGCGAACATGCAGCTGGAAGAACTTTATTTCTTAATGGTGAATATGCATACTGAGAGCTGTAAGGCTTAACAAACTTTTGACTTGAGCTGTAAGGCTTAACAAACTTTTGACTTCTCGCATTCTTCAATGTGGCTCTTTTAGACTGGTTATGGTTTGGTGGCCATACGACAGGATAACATCCTGCTCTGCTGTTGCTGATCGTTCTCTCAAGGAACATGTCGAGAGCTAGTAGATGAAACAAGAAAAGGACAGTATTACCATAAAATTGCCTACTATGCAGTAAAGAAGACTACCATGCCTTCGTGCTGGGGCTTAGAGTAAACACTTGTCTCCCTGAAAGAATATGATGTGCCCCAGCCCAAATTTACTGAAAAGAGCCACATATTTACGGTATATGCTGTCATGCTGTGCTGAGGCTTAGTGTAAACACTATGTTTTTGTTTTTCAGTAGTTTGGTTTGGCCGTTATATTTACGGTCCGGTTCCACAAATTGACTTAGACTATAATATTATCTGTAATTCTATTTCTGGATCTTGGTGCAACTGTGAGGTACTCCGTATGATGCACTAGCGCTACCTGGTTTTATGGTTATACAAAGCGTGCTGGTTATTCACGTTTGTTTGCATATGTTTCATTTTAGGTCCAGTTTTTAATGCAGGAACTTTTCTGTTTCCTGTGTTTTTCTATGAAAATCATCTGTTGCTTATAATATTTCTGTATAATTTATTTCTTCAATAAAAAAAAATATGGGAAATTCGTGCGTTCTAAAGGCATCAGTTATTTGAGTCTGTCAGCATCAGTATCGAGGATCAGCGAAGGGCAGGAAGGCTTTTTTTTTTTTTTATCTGACAATTTATCAGTATCAGAAACAGTGAGGCCACATTGTGTCCGGTATAAAGAGCACCCCAAGAGCCCATGGGCCATGGGCCATGGTAGATCCACAAGCAAGCGGCTCATATAATAAACAACTCATAAAAACTAAGACCAGACTCGACCACCTGGTTTAATTAGCCACTGTCAACCGTCAACCCCCGGTCCCCACGCTTTTGCGAAACAGCGGCCGCGCGAGGCCGCGAGCCACGGCCTGCGTGTCCCAGCGGGGCCCACGGCAGCCGCAGCACCCTCCTATTCACGCCTCGGGGCCGATACGTGTCCGCTCCCACCGCCCTCGTACGCCAGAAGCGCTGACGCGGCAGCGTCCGCGGGCGAGCGACGCGTGGTCGCCGCCGCCGCCGGGCGACACCCGGTGGGGTCACGGCGAGGAAGGGACTGCGTGCGCCTTTCGCCCCTGGCTGGTGCCCACCGTGTCGCGCGGCCCGGCTGCGGGCGCGCTCACCTGGCACACGCGATGATGCGGCGCGGTGGCGTCCTGGCGACCGCGCGCGAGAACGGCAGCACGCCACGCCAGGTCGCTCGCCGCTCGCTACGCGGGGTCTCGCGGGCGTTTTCGCCGTTTTGCCTCGCGTTTCCGTGTGCGCGGGCTGCGGGGCGGGGCGGGCAGGCAGTTTGCTCGGGGAAAACCCGGCGGCAGGCAAGCCGGCTGGCTGGCTACCGATGGCGTAGGGGTCGCCGGCCAGTTTTTTCGGTGGGAAGCGGTGCGCTGCGCTAGGGAAGCGTACGGACAATGTGGTGGTACGTCAAGCGTGACCGGGCAAGTTGGCTGGTGTGGCAGGACGTCGTGGGCTCTGCCTTTTTGCTAGTCGGTGCTCATCTCCTAGAGAATGGCTGCTCCTGCGGCGTCGCTCAGGTCTTGCCCGTCCGTCTTGCAGGCGCTTCTCGGATGCTGCTGAGTGCTGACTGCTGAGGCTCCCTGAGACAAGCTTGCGCGCGCGGTGGAAGGTTTTTCGAGGGTCTTGCAGTCCCCACACCGGAGCACAAGTCGGGGCATCTGTCGGAGGAGATGGAGGAGCTGGATCTCAGCCTCGGGCTGTCTCTTGGCGGCCGTTTCGGTGTCGACAGGAAGAGGGAGAGGGACAACCTCCTCCGGTTGTCGTCCGTGGCGGCCATGCTGACGCCGCCGGTGGAGGTGGAGGTGCCGGCGCCGCCCGCCCTCCCGCGGGCGAGCTCGTTGCCGGTCCAGGCGGAAGCGCCTGAGGTGCCGGCGAGCCGGATCCCTTTCTCAGCCCCTTCGGGTTTGCAAGGTATGTGCGGCTTTTCTTTGTGAATTTCCAAAACTGCGTTAGGCGGCAAGCGGCATATAATATTTTATTGCAGAGAACTCCGTTGATTCAGTCATTCTGTGTATTTCTTCATCAAATATCTCCGAGAAATGATTAGTACGTAGTTACCCTGTGTGAAGTAACAGTTTGAGGTTTAGTATTTGACATTTACATGAATACTTATATGTGCAGAAGCAATAATATGTACAGATGTCTGTCTAAAGTACTTTCAGCAAAATGCACAGATGTCTGTCTAAAGTACTTTCAGAATCTTGCCAATGCACCACAGGTGTAATACATGAATGAACTGGATTGATATTTTCCCTTAAATTAGGTCTTTGGGCCAAAATATATCAATGCTGTTATTTATGTCTATGATCTTATAAGTTAAGGAGTTCTATATGTGTGATGCATTGAAATGTTTTACATATATTTGATGTTACTCATGTTAGTGGTTATTAGATAAACAAAGCCTATGCTGTGTGAGAATCTCTGTTGGGTCCTCTTCAATAGTCACTACTAGACATTTCATGCCAGACATAAGCGCCATGCTGAATCTGGAAGATTCAAAATTCTAAAATGTTCAACTCTTACAGATGGAGGCTAGATTCTATATTGTTTTTTTGAGCATCTGGATTCTATATTATTCAGTTTTTATAGATGTGAGTTGTTTGCGTATGATTGAACACTTTCTATTATAGTGGTACTTTTTTTTGAGAGAACAGCAGGGGCAAGCCCCTACTGAGATCTTATTAAAAGCTTTAAAAGGTACAGGAGAGGGATGAACACTTTCTATTCTAGTGCTTCTTCCCTTCATTGGATTTTTTTTGTTATCATTAAGCTCTATATTATACTCATTTCTGTTTTTTTTGGCGAATATCAGGAACAATTGTCATTGAGGAGCCCAGCTCATCATCATCTGTTCGCTCGTCCAGTGAACCTGTAAGTAGCGTGATGGCAGCAAGTCCACCACTGCCTTTGCCTTCAGCTCCCAGAACAGCAGCCCTTGGTTCCAGCAAACATCAAAGCATTTTAGGAAGGGCTGCTGCAAGCAATAACAGCATGGGACACAAGGAAAGGAGGCTGCTACAGGAGATGCCAAGTGTGTTCACCAAGGACCTGCCCAACGGCAAGAGGGTGGAAGGCTTCCTCTACAAATACAAAAAAGCAGATGACGTGAAGATCGTATGTCTCTGCCATGGAAGCTTCCTCACTCCGTCGGAGTTTGTGGAGCATGCCGGAGCCGGCAAGGTAGATAACCCGCACCGGCACATTGTCGTCAGCCCTACCCCGTCCCTGTGAACCCTTCGCTAGCAGACCGGTGCAAGTGTTCTGTAGAGTCAGCCTCCTCCAGCCTAGCTAGCGTCAGTGTGTCATCCTCAGATCAGATTGCGTTTGTGGTGGAGTGCTTACTTATGCCTGATTAAACTAGTGGGCATTATGGTTAACATAACCTGTTGATAATGTTATGCTCCTTTCTAAGCATGATATAATCCTGCAACTTTTTTTTTCTTCTTATTGTAGGTGTTCCGAAAAAGAAGCTCACGATTGTGTTAGTGGCCATGACCTTCACACTAATAGCTCCCAATCACTTTGCCGCCTCAATAACTTAGACCAGTAGCCCAGTAGTTAAAAAAGGATGTGCCATCCATGTATGTTTATCACGGAGGACGAAGCCCCATCCCCTATCCTTCTAGTCCATGTTGAAAGCTCCATCAGTATTCAGTTTCAGTTCTCCCAGCCTTGGGTTTTTCTCCATCACCCTCTCTGTCGAAAATCCGGCAATAGTCTTTTCAGAGTACCAAGTCCGTCTGAACAACAGCAATATATGCTAGCTCCACTGTTGTCTGTCGCCTTCCTTCTTCTCCCCATCTATTTCGCTCCCCACACCATAGCCATAACAGCATGACGACGGTGATCTGTTCTTTTGTCTTCATTCTCTGCACTAACTCCGTCATTTCTATGGGTGTTCTTGCTTCAGTTAAAATGCACCTGGTCTGCTCTAAATGCAGCTCCCTCCATACCCTTTTTCACTCCCTTGCAGTTTAGCAGCAAGTGACCACCGTCCTCCTCCAACCTCCCACACACAGCAACTTGTATCTAATCTCATTCCCCTTCTCTGTAGCACTCTTTCTCACTGCAAGAGTATTATGACTTAGCCTCCAAAGAAAGTGTTTCACCTTCGGACGGCAGTTGAGAGTTTCCACAATCCATTCCAAAGTTTTGCATCACCATCACAACCTCCAGACCCGATCCAGAGTTTCTTCGCTGTCTCCTTAGCACTGCAGCACGGTGAATCTTATAGGCCGATATATAACTGAAAAGGGCCCTTTCTATCATAGTGCCAACCCACCACGTCTTCCATATCCACGTGCACCGGGATTGTCCTAATCATCTGGACATCCTCTTCCCAAAAGGTTTGGTTCAGTAAGTCCACATCCTAGCTATCAGTTGTCGGGTCAATTAACTCGTCCAACATGATCAGCATGGTCCTACCTTTGCGTAAGGGGCTTCCTGGTTATATCGTTGATCGGATTCTAGAATACGAAGAGACCGAGACACAAAGTAGATGAGCAGCCGATTCATGGGTGTTTGTTTCTCCCTATCATAAAATTTGTCCCGTCACATATAATCTTTGATACCAATTAGAACTATTAAATATAGGCTAATTAAAAATTAATTACATAGATTGAGGAAAATTTGCAAGAAATCATCTAATTAGTCTATGATTAGACAATGTGGTGCTACAGTAAATATTTGTTAATGATGGATTAATTAGGTTTAAAAGATTCGTCTCGTCTTATAGAAATACTGCTTACCACACATACAGGGAGTTTGTTACGTGTCAGACACAACACCTCCACTTTTCCGCTCTTCGTTAAAAAATTTTCTTCCACTGCATTTATCCTCATCCGCTCGCTCACCTCTTGCCCCCTCCATTTCCTTTGCCATTTGCTCCCTCCATGGCCAGCGGCAGCGCGCTCACCTACCTCCCCCCACCTTGACGACATGACCATGGCTGCCCCCTGCCCGACGGCGATGCCCTCAACCACCTTGGTGTGTGCCCTCCCTACCTCGGCGTCCTCCCCCCTCCTTGGCTATTCCTTTCCCCACCCTAGCAACATCATCCATGCACCCTAGCGTCCTCTTGACCAGCCAGGAGGCCCCAATGCTCGTAGATCCGGTGGCCCTCTCCCCTATGAAGGGTCGAGATGGCGGACTAGAGGGGGGGTGAATAGTCCTTTCTAAAATCTAATCACAGTGGATGACTCCTATGAAGGGTCTTGATCTTCCAATTTGAGTACCAAATTATGTGCCAAACACACTTCTCAATCAACTTCCTTGTACCCATTTGCTTGTCATTCTTGTAGATCAATCCAAAATTAAACATAGGTCCTTTAACCACTTGTAAATATGATTCCAACTTGAAGGCCTTTCAATTGATGTGACTCATGATCAATCTAACATTTGTCACTTTTATGATAGATTTTGTACACTTCAAAGAATAAATCATATCTCTCAATGTACAGCTCCAATGACCATGAAATTTGGTGGAGATGTGCTTCACTAAGTCATCTATTTCTCATAAAAATTTTAGCTTCATTGGATGTGGCAGAATATTCTAAATTATATGGCCCACAAGCACCTGACATTGTCCCTAAGACCTCTGTCAGCTATGCTTGCGTACCACATAACTTAAAAGGCTCTGTCGGGTGAAACCCCGATGACACCACAATTCTCCAAGATCGACTTCTTACAAGACATTGTAGTATTACAATCATTTTTATTCAAATACAACAGAGTAGCGGAAGATTTATAAAAGATATGACAACACTTTATTAGAGTTTGATTAAACAAAACTTATTAAATTTGCGGAAGTAAGAAAGAACTATAGAGCACCTGCAAGAGAACATCTCAGACGGGAGGTAAGTGATCATGCCAAGCCCACTGGTATGATCGGGATCAGCATCACTAGTCAACACCTGCAACAGGGGTCAAACAACCCTGAGTACAAAAAGTACTCCGCAAGACTTACCCGACTAAAAATTGGAGAGAAGACTCAGGAATACTGGCTAATAGAAATCAAGGTAAGGCTTTAGCAAGATCAAAAGACACCCTTTTGCGAAAAGAGACTAAGCCAGTCCTTATTATAACAATCACTTGTCAAACATGTAACAAATTCAAAACTTTCCAGTCTCACAACTTCCATTATTACTACGATGCTGACGCTTGGTCAAGTCTCCCATATCGTGGAGCAACGACGATTCGAATCGCTTAATATACCCAGCTGGGGCTTCCTAGCCACACGATGTATGCAGGACCGAACATCTTATATACATCAACTCGATGCTTGGATTTCTCCAGTAACCAGAACGGGTCCTAGCCGTGAGAGTACAGTACACCACCTCCCTACGCCATCAGTACATCGACGGTGCGCTCGTAGTGTGGGTACATGCTACTTTCCGTTCCCCGTTCTCGTCATGGATAGTCCAAGTGGAGCTTACCGCCATTAGCATGCGACTAGTACTATCCAATAACCTTCTTGACCACAGGATCACCACAATGGACGGTCCTTAACCGACTCACAAGTGGACGACACTACACCAGGGCACTAGTCCATCCTGGTGCAAGTCATTTCACCCGATCTCGATTTATTCATCATCATGCTCTTGTTGTGTACCCTTGACCCCATCGGAACAAGGATAAACAACAAGCAACATCAGGTTTTCATAACTTTCCTTCAGAGGATATTGTTATCACACTTTTGGAAATAGTTTATCAAAACCTTATACTAGTAGCAAGGCTAAGTGTATACTAAGCATTTCGAAATCAAAACAGGTATCCAGGGTAATATATCAAGGTACGGTAAATGCATCAAAGTAGGATATCACACAACTCCTAACACCTAATGCATCATATCAGGAACATAAAATATAAAACTTTTTAAAATATAAGGACGGGTTTGGATGCATCCGGGGCTTGCCTGCGTTGCAGAGAAGGTTAGGATCCTTAGGGGGATCACAAGTCAGATGACATTAACACCTCTGGGCATCTTCTTCTGGGAACACCTTCTCCGAACTTGATCATCACGATCCTTCGCTCTCACGTACTATACGTAATAAAATGATGTATGTTTAAATGCCATGCTCGACATGGTGGATGATGCAGGATGCAAAGCATACAATCTAAAGAAAGTTGAGTACAACTTTTCTTCACGGTGCAATAGATTTAATTATTCACCAAGCATGCTTATCATTTGAATGCCACTACACATGCATTTCTAAATGAAAGGAAGGGTTAAACATGATGCAAGATGCACATACATAAAAGATAACCAATCTAATGGCATAATTTAACTTGAGTACAACTTTCCTTCACAGACAAGTTGTATTCAAGGGTCCATGGTTAGCAGCTATGACGACCTCGAATAACGCAACGCAATTAACGTAACTAACTTGCCGAAGATCATTAGGGTTAATGACCTAGGGTCATCACTCAATCCCAAAATCAAGCAACACTAATGATGATTAAGGTTAATCACTAATTTATTAACCATTTTTGCAGTTGTTGAAAGCCGCTAATTAAACCTACTAATTAATTAACTACCACTACTACACATGTGATGATGACTACAACTAATACTACACAACCAAGCCATGGATCATTAAGGTGAATAGTGGTCCATGGTCTTCAAACAATATAAAAACCAATCAAACCTAAATGAATTCTAGATTTACTACTTAAGTACTTTAATTATTTATTAAGCATGTGAGCAACTTTATACATAACCATACATGATCATGCTTTTGGACTAGAGATGTTTTGCTGATCCAAAGTCTCCAACAAAATCATAAATCAATCAACAATTAATTAGTCAACTAATTAACCAATTAAAGGTATGATTAACTATTTTTAAGGTCGATGGTAGGTCACTTTTAGCATGAAAAGCTTACTCCTAATTTTTCATGATTTTTGGTTTAATATATTGCTCTACAAAAATCAAACACTAAGCATTTCTTAATTAAAGCATGCAATTATTAAACATGACAAAAGTACTTTACATGCTGCAAACCTATTTTTCTATGAAACTACACATCATGAGGATCATATATATATTTTTCTCATATTTTTATTTGCCCAGAATATTTTATTATGAAATTGTGAAAACAGCATTTAAAAACCATAAAAGAAAAAGGAAAAAACACCTTCCTCTGCTTCGCGGGCCACTGTGCGGCCCAATCTTACCCGGTTGCGGTCCAACCCGCAAGCGCGCTGCTGCGCTCTTCTCTCCCCCTCTCTGGTCACTGACAGCCCGGTCCCGCTCATCAGTCTCTCCCTCCCTCTCTTCCTTCAGTCGAGTAGAGCAGGGCAACCGCCGGGACTTGGCCGGGGTTGGCCGGCGGTGGCAGACCCGCGGCTGGTGGCGGTGGCGCTAGCTGGAAGGAGCTCGAGCGCGGCGAACCTGTTGGTGCCCTTCGCCTGGTCATCGGTGGCCGGAGCTGGCCCGCTACTGGGCGGGCGCCATGACGGGACGACGGCGCTAGGCACGGTGGCAAGGCGGCGGCGCGACGGTGGCGAGGAGTTGCTTCTGCCTTGAATCACCTAGGCTAGGGTAGCGGGATACCTAGGGCGCTCACCAGAGCACAGTGCTCGCCCTGACCCGACCGGAGGTGGAGCGGAACATAGTGGACGCCGGCGATGGCGGAGGTGGCGGCGTGAACCCATAGGCTCGCCGTCGTTCCGGCTCGTCAGAGCTTCGGTTGGAAACAAGGGCAGGCCAAGCATGACCAATGGAGCATGGAGAGGCTGAGACAAGGCACGGGGTGGCTTGTGATGCATCGGAGTGGCCTGGCCGCTCGCGATGGCTCGCGGCGGCGCGGGTTGCCGCCGAGGAGGAAGACGACGACGTGTGGCCCGCTCTGGCGATGGCAAGGAGTGATAGGGGGCTCGGTGGGTGTGCAAAAAGATTGCAAGGCTACGGACAAAAGCAATTGGACAGGGATGAGTTGGGGAAGATGAATTTCGCCGTCGATTGCATGGTGACCGGCGACGACAGAAGAAGAAAAGACGACGACGACGAGCATTGCACGGCTTATATAGGGCAAAGGGATGATCGACAGAGAGGCCAGCGCCTTTACGATGGCGGACAGGTGGTCGGAGGCGTGGAATTGCCGGCGACGATGCGAGAAACGCCATGGCAGCGACGACACCGCGGCATGGGCAGAGAAGAATTCCAACTTCTTCCCCCCCTTCGGTTACTGTAGCAGGGACACCTCATTTTCCCCCTTTTAAAATTACTCTCAAATTTTGAACTACATGGGAAAAACTCCAAAAATATAAGTTGCTCAAATTTTCATGCTCTACAACTTTGGTTAAAGAGGTTCAGTCAAATTCTAAATATTTTTGAAACTGCAGTTTAAATTTGAAAAAGGAATAAATTCTAAACTTTGGGATTTCAAAATTACTTTCAAATTTTGAATAAAAGATGAAAATCTCCAATAATAAAAGTTATTCCATTTTTCAAGATCTACAACTTTTATTTAGAAAGTTTTTCATGAAACCAAATAGATATTGAATTGGAGTTTAAAAATCAAAAGGGGACAATTCCAATTTAAAGATCTTTTGAAATTAGTTTAAATTTTATTCAAAAACTTGAAAAACTTTATCTACCAAACTTGTAGAGCTCAAAGATATGCACAAACTGTATTTTGAAAGTTTTCCCAAATTTTGAATATTTTGAGATAAAATTGAGAAAGAGGTAAAAACACCTTGAATTTGAAGCTTTTGAAAAGGATTTTCAAATTAAATCTTTGGGCAATTAATTAATGATGTTGTGATACTTTTCAAACCCAACCAATAACATATTTCCAAAGTACAAAGTTCATACTTTGAAATGGTGCCAAAGTTTGGTAACTTTTATTAACAAAATTAATTATGGTTAGCTCCTCAAAATTGAAAAGTGAAATTCAAATTCCCATACTTAGCCACTTGAGCTAGGGTTTAGGGTTTGAATTCCAAATTCAAATTTGATTCTTCCTTGCATCTCATTTGACTTGTAAAACATACTTGGCATACAAGACAAAGCATTACTTATGCAAGGGTTATTAACACCATGACATGCGCTAATGCACTTGATGCTTGGTGATTAATGAATTAATAAACATGATGCTTAATGCATAACATGATGACATGGTGGGTTTATGGTGGGTTTAGGTTAACGTAACATCAGGGGTGTTACATTGGACTTCTAGATTGCTACCAGATTTCACATCTTTCTCAGAGGGTACATGCTGAAAATTGCTGCACTATAGCTGACAAGATCTATTCCAAAACCAAAGCATTTCTTGTCCAATTCTCATGAAATTTGAAAAACAATAGGTATCACAAGTTTAGAGCATATACATAAATTTTTAAGCCAATCCAAATAGATTTGATCCATCAAACTTAGACTTGACCACAGCTAGCTCAGATTTTCAATTTAGGACAGATTTCATCACTTGAGTTATTCTTCAACAAACATGAATCAAACTTAAAATCAACTTGTTTGAACACTCTCATAAGACATATATCCATTCAAACCACTTACTGAATGAAGTCTCATGATCATTTTCAACCAAACCAATCCAAACTTGATTACTAAGCATGAAATCCATTCATACATCTCATAGCAAGCAACATATGCATATATATCCAATTCAATCAACTCATATGCACCCAAATAAATGTAATCAATAAGAGATATACCATGATAGATCATGATCATTCACTAGCAAGCTTCAACTCAAATATTTGCAAGTCATCAAATAGACCAATGAATCACCACAACTTAAATGTGACACTTGTATGTTGTAGCACTTAGACTTCACTTCATTTGTCATGGCATTGGGATAGTGATTATCATTCATCAATACTTGGCTCAAATTCATAATCAACAAGATGAATACCACTTGAACCAAGCCTCCAATGCCAATGGTACCTACACACATTCATCCACTTTTTGATGGTACCCAAACTTGTTTGGGTCCTCTCAAGTTAGGTGCAACATATTTAGGTAATGCCTTAGTATGGATAGCGGGATGTTTTATAATAGCAACCAAAGAGGTACCATTGTTATCCTTTCTAAGCACATTAGTATCATTAATTGAAATGGGCTTAGGTTTCTCACCTAGGGGACATGAATGGGCCATGTGTCCCCTTTCCCGGAATGAGTAGCACTTCTTCTTTGCTAGAGCCTTCTCTTTCTTGCTCATGTTGTGCTTCTCATTGCCTTGCCTCTCATGGGTTGCTTGAGCCTTCTTCTCAAGCTTGTTGGGGCACTTTGAGGCAAAGTGACCCATCTCCTTACAATCAAAGCACTTAATGTGAGCATAATCTTTCTTCTTATCTTGTTTCTTGCTCACTATCTTGGTATCTTGATTTGGAGTTTGATGCCTTCTTGCTTGTCCACGCCTTCTTATTCTTTTCTTCATCTTCAAGTCACCACCATCTTGGTTGATCTTGACTTGAGCTTGGGGCTTCTTCTCATGCTTAATTTGTGGTTTCAGTTGAGGCTTCTCTTGTTGCTTCACCGATTGCTTAGTTGGGCACATTGAGGTGAGATGACCCCAAGTACGGCACTTGAAGCACACTTGACATGTTTGAGCCTCTTCTCTTCCTTCTTCAACTTGAGCTTCTCTTTGTTTGGACAAGCATTTGCAAGATGTCCCACTTCTTGGCATATGAAGCACAAGAAATGAGAGAGCTTCTTTTCTTCTAGCTTCTTCATCTCTCTTTCAAAATTCCTCTTGCCCCATCTCTTGCCTTTGATCTTGCTCTTGTTAAAGTAGATGCCACTCTTATCATCTTGGAATCTCGGTTTGTTGATGTTTTTCTTGTTGAAACTGTGACTACTCATATCACTATAGCTTCTTTGAGTCTTCAACATGTGCTCAAAGGTTACTTGAGAGTTGTAGCATTTCTCTAGTTTGTTGCTCACTTCTTCACTTAATCATTGAGGTCATTGTTCTCCTTCAAAAGGTCATTGTTCTCCTTCAATATTTAGTTGTTTCATATATATGGATGTTGTAAAAGTATATCGGCTAGTGTTGCAAGTGTTTCAAAGACATGTTGCAAACATTTGTACACATATCAGGTGGGATGCAACTAAAGATGGCAATGGGTAGAGAATACACGCAACCCGATGAGCAACAAACCCAACGGTGAGGATACGAACACCAAACTGCCCACGGGCACGAGTGTGAGTGCGGCGCAGCTTGTCAACCCAATAGATATTTGATGATGAGTAAAGAAATAACATACTCGTACCCACAAACCCGACATGCTCCAACCACATACAAGTGGACCGCGTGCCACTCTTATCCCTAATAACACCACACGGCACCCTTCTATATCCCATCACTCTCTCTCCTCACTTTCGTTGCCAAGAATAGAAAGAATTGAGAAACAAATCCTCTTCTTCCTCTCCCAAATCCCACCTCCAAATCTAGAAATCAGGTTATGCATGTCACACCACCGCGTTCTCCATCTCGAGAGCTTTCCATTCTCTTATGGGGCTCCCGCTAGAGTGGAGTATCGGAGGAGATCGAAGAAGGTTGCCTCCATGGAGTATCGGAGAAGACGATGGAGCACTAGCCAGCGAAACAGCTAGAGTCCTCCCTTCTTGCCTCCTAATTCTGCGACCGGCGGTCATGGTGGTGCAGTCACCGGGGGATGGCGAGTTGTCCTCTTTGCTCACCCTCATCGCTCCACCAGTTGTCCTCGTCACTCTGACCACCATCCTCATCGACCGTCCCAGCCAGTTGCCTTCCTCATCGCCTGCCCTCATGCTTTCCTGGCCATCCTCGTCACTTGCCCCAGTGCTCACCTTGGCTAGCCACCGTTCTCATCGCTCACCCTAGCTGGCCATCATCCTCGTTGACCTGCTGATGGGCACATAGGCATGCCAGTGGTGAGCCTTGCCCATGAATAGTGGGCACAGGCACAGCTTGCTGCCGTGGCGAGTGGCGAGCGCAGGTGTAGGTATGAGATTTTGCTTGCGGTCGCGGGCGTGCAAAGTTACTATTCACACAGGTATTTTCTATTGCTATCTTTAGGCACAACACATGGAGTTCATCAGTGGTTCCACGGTTCTCAAGGAGGCAGGTGTTGCCACATGTGCAACACTAGTGTTTGAAGCCCTACCATCTGCAAGCAGATCGAGCGGGGCGTGAAAAAACGAGCAAGGACACAACACTTCAACTGGCGGCATGTATCCCTGCTATCCTTTCTTGGCGACGGTGCGTAATCCCACCCTCTCCCTATGGCCAGCAAGACAATTCCCGTGGTGGCATGGTACTTTGGGGGAAGCCCCTTAACCACATGTTTTGCTACAATTTTCATTATTGCCCACAACAGCTTCATCACAACTTACTAATTTGTTAGTATATGTGCATTCATTTCTTCTAGAACCTATCCAGCCGCTTCTTTTTGAAGTGTTGCAAGTGAGAGAGTTCCTCCTCTCAATCCTTTTCTTCTTATCCTTGAGTCTCTTGAGACTCAGTACTTCCATATGTTTCTTCTATTCATCATTGCCGCCAGCCTCAATGATAGCAGGGGAGTGAACTGGTCAACATGAGGACGATGTCTGCAATATTTAGTAAGCATTTATAGATATTGGAAATTTTGTGAAAAGCTATTGACGTTTATTTCAGGCAACACTGAGATATTGGATTTCTCAATATATGACTGTTACCTTAAAACATGTATTCTTTCTGTTTTGTTGCCATTATATTTTAACAAATCTACATAGTAGCTTAATGGGTGCATTTTCAATACTCCCAAGAGTAGTTACGCCCATCTTTAAAAAACCACCATGAATATATGTTCATACTTGTTTATCACTTTGAGTATGTTTACATACTCATATTAAGGTACTCCAAATCTTTCTACACAAAAAATTTTCAAAAGAACCAATACCTTTTAATATATTATGAAAAATGCCACTACTGTATATATAAAATAAGTATAACCATATACTCTATGTATGCGTACATACTTGACATACATACTACCATAACTGGTCTAGTATAATCATATACTTTGTGTACATATACTTCGTTTGGTCATATACACCATACATCTAGAGATATAAACATGGAAGTAGCTACTCTCTGAGAGTAGGAAAGAATTTCCCGTAGCTTAATTTGAAACCAATTAGCGAACTACAATTTTTTAAAAGTGGTTTGGACACACATCTATGCATATTGCTTCTATACATAAGTATTTATGGAAATATCAAATACTAAACTTTAAACTGATACACCACACATGTAAAGATTTCCAACACTACTAGACTAATCAACACTACTTGACCAATCAAATGTCTCTGAGAAAAGATTAGTAGTTACCTTGTGTGATGTAATAGTTTGAAGTTTAGTATCTTATAGTTCCATGACTACTTATGTGCAGAAGCAATGTGCACGTATGTGTGTCTAAAGTACTTTCAAAAAATTGTAATTTTTCTAATTGGTTTTTAATTAAGTTACTATGTAGATTTGTTAAAATATAATGGCAATGTAAATAGAAAGAACACTTGTTTTATGGTAACAATCACATGTTAAGAAATCAAATATCTTAGTATTGCCTGAAATAAACATCAACAACTTTTCACAAATTCCCAATATCAGTAAATACTTACTGAATATTGAAGGCACCATCATGAGGACTATATTGAAGGCACCATCATGAGGACTAGTTCACTTCCTACTATCATTGAGGCTGAGGAAGCACATAGTCTGAAGAGACTCGAGGTTAAGATGAAAAGTATTAAGATGAGGAACTCTCTCACTTGCAACACTTCAAAAGCAGTGGTTGGGCAGGTTCTAGAAGAGATGAATGCACACACTGACAAATTAGTAAGTTGTGATGAAACTGTTGTCGGCAATAACAAAAGTCATAGCAGCAGAAAGCATCTGGCGAAGGGGCATCCTCTAAAGTACCTGCCAATAATTACATCACAAGATAGCTTGATAATGGGGGGAAGAAGCCAAGCTCAACCTTCTCAACTTTCAAAGGTATCTCCTTTTATTTGATATTAAGCACACAATTAGTCATTCTCAGTATTCATTTCCCATGCTTCCAAAAACATGAATCTTGCCAATGCACCATAGTTGTAATACATGAATGAACTGGATTGATATTTTCCCTTAATTAGGACTTGGGCCCAAGATCAATGCCATTGATGTTATATGATCTTGTAAGTTAAGGAGTTCTATATGTGTGATGCAGCAAAATATTTTATATATCATTGATTTTTTAGTGGTTATTAGATAAACAAAGGCTATGCTGTATGAGAATCTCTATTGGATCCTCTTCAATAGTCACTATACATTTTATGCCATAAGCGTCTCACTGAATCTAGAAGATTCGAGAATCTAAAATGTTCAACACTTATAGATGGAGGCTGGATTCTTATACTGTTCAGTTATTATACATACGAGTTGTTTGTGTATGATTGAACACTTTCTATTCTAGCAGTCCTTCCCTTCATTGGATTTTTTGTTACCATTAAGCTCTATATTATACTCATTCCTGTTTTTTAGGAAGATTCATCACTAAGGAGCACAACTCGTCATCATTTGTTCCCTCCTTTGATCCGGTGAGCTATGAGTAGCGTGACGGTAGGTTGGTAGCAAGTCCATAGACGCCTTTGTCTTTGGCTCCCAGAAACAGCAACCCTTTGTTGTAGGGGAGATGAAAGCATTTTAGAAAGCACTGCTCCAAGCAATAATAGCACGAGGGACGTGGAAAGCAGGCTGATGCAAGAAATGCCAGCCATGTTCATGAAGGGGCTTCCCAATGGCAAGTGGGTTGAAGATTTCCTATATAAATATATGAAAGTAGAAGATGTCAAAATCGTATGCATTTGCCATTGGAACTTCCTTACTCCTCTGGAGTTTGCGGAGCACGCCAGAGCCGGCAAGGTAGATAACCTATCACAACACATTGTCGTCAGCCCTACTCTTCCCTATGAGTCTGAGCCTTCTCCAGTAGACCTGTGCAAGTGTTTGGTAGTCAACCTCCTTCAGCCTAGCATCAGAGCAGAGTCTCATCATAATATTGTATTTGTAGTGCAGTGCCTACTCATGGACTCTAACACTATTGTGAGCTTCATTTTTGGAACACCTACAATAAGAAGAAAAAAGTTGCAGGACTATATCACGCTTAGAAAGGAGCAGAACATTATCAGCAGGTTATGTTAACCATAATGCCTACCAATTTAATTGGGCATAAGTAAACACTGCACCACACACACAATCTGATCTGATGATGACACTCTGACGCTAGCTAGACTAAAGGAGGCTGACTCTACAGAGCATTCGCACAGATGTGCTGGCAAAGGGTTCATAGTCACAGGGTCGGGTAGGGCTGGCGACAATGTGCCGCTACTGGTTATCTACCTTGCCAGCTCCGGCGTGCTCCACAAACTCTAAAGGAGTGAGGAAGCTTCCATGGCGTAGACATACGATCTTCACGCCATCCGCTTTCCTGTATTTGTACAGGAAGCCTTCGACCCTCTTGCCATTCGGCAGATCCTTGGTGAACACACCTGGCATCTCCTGTATCAGCCTCCTTTCCATGTGCCCCATGGTGTTATTGCTTGCAGTAGCCCTAAAATATAATGCTTTGATGTCCGCTTGAACCGGCTGGGGCTACTGTTCTGGAAGCTGAAGACAAAAGCGGTTGTGGACTTCCTGCCATCACGCTGCTTATAGGTTCACCGGAGAAGGGAACAGATGATGACGAGCTGGGCCCCTCAATGACAGTTGTTCCTGAAAAAAAATCAAGAATGAGTATTTGTGGTGCAGTGTTGTGTAAGTGTTCGGTAGTCAGCCCACCCTATAAATCAGGAACATAGGGTAGTAGATAACCCTTTTGCAGCAGACCTGTGCAAGTGTTCGGTAGTCAGCCTCCTCTAGCCTAGCATCAAAGTAGTCTCATTGTAACATTGTAGCACTGCACACAAATACAATGTTACGATGAGACTACTTTGACGCTAGGCTGAAGGACTCATGGCCGCTAACACTATCGACTGTATCACGCCTAGAAAATATCATAACGTTATCAACAGGTTATGTTACCATATTGCCTACAAATTTAATCGGGCATATAAATTGGTGGGCATTATGGCAACATAACCTGTTGATAATATTCGGATCCATTCTAGGCAAATGTTCTAATCCTTTCTAGGGGAGATATAGTCTTGCAAATTTCTTTCTCTCGTATATATGGCTCCCAATCACTTTAGTGTTTGAATAACTTAGACTAGTAGTCCAGTAGTTAAAACATGGTGCGCCAGCCATATGTATTTCAGCTGTGTAGAGGTTGAAGCATGTTCAGCATATTCAGTTGTGGTGGCAAGAATAGTTTTTGTGGTGGGGTTTATAAAAACCAAGCATTTACGGTGCTTGGGAGGAACTGCAGCTTCTTGCCGTGTAATTTCTTCGTTAACTAAAACTAATTAGTGGTAATTTGGTCATTTCAGTATATTCTAAGTGTATCGGACATCTCTCTCGGACGAACTGAAAGCGCATTGATTTAGGGAAGGGCTCGCTGTTGCTTGAAGCTTGAAGCCTATAGGGGCTCATCACCGGTGTCGGTGACCGGCTGCCAGTTTGATGATCACCAGAAGTTATTTGGAGGAGCTCACCACCGACCATTTTATAGGGGCCACCACCTTCACGAGCTGTGCAACCATCTATTGGGGGCCTGGCAGTCTGCAGGTCATCGGCTTGGCCGTTAGGAGCCAAGCTGGATAGCCTGCCTCCTCCCATGGCCGATCTGCTGCTGCCTCCAATGGCAATACTGATTCTTGGGCTACAACTAAACCCTAGCATACACGGACAAACTGGTGAGGTTGCGACCAACGGCGGGGTAGAGCCCTAGGTGCTGAGCCGCTCAGCCCGACATGGCCGGCGCGGGTGCTGCTAAGAAGACAAATTTCCGATCCATGGAGACTGGTTAGAACTCTAATTTCTAAAACCAAAAAAATACATTTCATTACATATTTGCTCTTCTTTTTGTGCCATCGTTGCACTTGCACAATCAGAGGCGGAACCACAACCGCCATCCACCAGCCACCGCGTGTCCGTGACTCCGTGTCGAGTAGTTGCGTCGGCGCCGCCATTCGTCGCCCATCGTGTTGAGTTTCCGTGCCACTACCTCTACCCCTGTCGTTGAGTTGTCACTGCTGATTGGATTAGAATACGAATGGATGGAGACACAGAGGAGCAGATGAGCAGTCGATTCATATTGGATCAGGCCATTTATTTTAGGACGTGTTTGGTTCGTTTCTGGGTATCACCTAGCTCGGTTCTCAAGAGACATGCTCTGACGGGCCAACAGCGAGCGAGTTAGGCTCTGAAGAAACAAGATTCAGTTTTTTTTTCCGAGAGCCAGGCTGAGCACTAATTTCTGCATGCGAAGGAACGAGTAGATGCAAGCAACCAATCGTCCCTCCATTGCATGTGCTGAGTCTGGCTGGCAGTGCTACAACCAACTAAAGCTCGTCTGCATGTGGCGAGCCTCGTCAGGCTATATGCAAGCAACCAAACACGCCCTTAGCTTCTCTCAGTTATTTTACAGCCTGTTTGGCCACCATGTTGGGATGCAAGCGAGACTCGTTTGGATGCCTGTACCATGCCCTAGGCTAGGCTCCCATGGTGCAAAACTGCAAAAGCATGCAGCCGACCAGGCTCCTAGGAAATGAAAATGAAATTCGTTTCCCTCAGGTCAGGCTCGCGTGGTGCATGTTCCATGGCTGCCGCTTCTCGCTCCAGTGTGCACGAGCTCGTAAACGCTGCAAGCCTGCAACCAAACAGCTTCTCTGCGTATCTAGGCGCTACAAACACAGTAAAGCAACACTGAGACCATCTGCACTGGTCTCTGTAAAAACATCCGGTAACTCATTTAACGTAAAAAAAATGGTGCAGCGGAGTCCGGTACGAGGTACGCTACGAGCCGGCGAACGGTATGTTTGGGGTGATCCCGGGGACACGGTATACGCACGAGAGCAGGCACGCTGGCAGGCAGAGAGCGCAGGCATGCACGCATGAAAGGAATCTAGCCGGGCCCCACTATTTTATCTAATAAAAAAGCGTTATAACTCGCAAATTAAAAATTCAAATTAAATTCCGATTGCACCATTAAATTCGTTGCAATTAATCCTTTAAAACTAGATCTCACATGGATATATTTAGATGAAGTGACAAGTGGACCCCATAGTAGATAGAGGATGATATAAAGGATGGATGGGTGCAGAAGAATTGGATATAAAGGAGAGAATCTTGCTGACTAGGCAGTATAGAGGAGAGAAATAAAGGATGATGAGTGCGGATAGCCTGATGCGGTCCAGGTCTGGGGGAGAAGCAGGAAACAAAACAGGCTAGCTTCCCTCTGTTGAGTATGGTAATTGCGGCCCATGAAGCTGAGCCCATCAGCGCAGCCAGAAGGTTTAAAACCAACGGACCATAATGTATCGACAGTAATTGCAAGGCCATCAAGCAGAACCCACAGTGCAGGCATCAGAAGGTCCAGAACCAACAAACATCCAACACAGGCAAACATACCATCATACAACACAAAGAACCAAGAATAGTACCCAAAATAAAATGCAGGCTTCATAAATAGAGTGCTAAAAGATAGAGCTTGTTGCTACGGTTAGAGCACGAGAAAAACCGAAAACAGAACTAGGGTGTAAAAGATACTGCCATCGAAAGATTTATATTATCAAGGTGAAGACAAAGACTATATGCTTGTTTTTTTCTAATAAATAAAATGATGTAAAAGAAGTTTCAAAGAAAATATTCCAAAGTTGTGTATTAAGAAAATATTCCAAAGTTGTGTATTAAGTCAAACCAAACTTGAATTTGAAAAGACTGAGGCAAAATCTTAGTCACATTTTATTTGTAAGTGATTCTATAGAAGTTATATCAATTAAACATTTAATTTATAAAACTTAAAACATGCGAGGGCATCTAATCAATATTATATGGTTTATGTTTTTTAAAAAATTATTATAAACAAATTCACATTGATATTAACTATATTAACATTTATATATGAAAAAAACTAAAGTATAAATCAGTTGCTTTTTAATTTATTCAAAACCAGGTGGTCAAAACCACATTTGTTTATGAAAAATATAAATATTAAATATTATTAATATTTCTAGTATAAATTTGGTCAAAATTAGGTGGACAAAGATATACCTCTGTCTCTAAATAAATTCACATCTCAGTATTTCGAGGAGTCAACCAATTTTAGGTTTGACTAGATTTATAAAAAAAGAGTAGTAATATTTGTATCTCTAAATAGGTTTATTATGAAAATATATTATTTGAGTAGTCTAATGATGCCTACTTGTTCTAGGTTTGGACACGGAAAGTGAGGAAGGGTGAAAATGTATAGTGCACAGAAAACAATTTAGGAAAAGAAAAATCTGTATTCGGGGAAGAGAAAATATGGATTGAGAAGTGACTATTTTCAGATAAAATTGAAATGATATTATCAACTCTTTTGGGAGGAATGAAGTATTTCGTACAAATAATTATCAGTGCTTTTTATGTATTTGGTTAAAACTTAAGATTAGTTGGCCCCCTTAAATTACGAGAGACCTACATGATACAGGGAGTTTTTCTTTTTTCCTTTTTTTAAGCCTAGAGAGTACCCACTGGTGGCCCAAGCCCCCCCAAGCAAGCCTTACACAGGCCATCAGATCAGAATGTTCATTATTTTGGCCTTGGTATATATAGTACATTGACAGAGAAGAATAACCGGCTACAGCAGCCCTATAGCCGAACACCCCTAATAGCTTAGATCATGCACATGCAGAAAAGCGTGACTTTACGTGATGGACCTGGCCTATATATTCATGGTGTAAGGCCATCTTGTGCCACTAAGTATAAGTTTCATGTGCATATATATTGCGTTTAGTGACGTGGTTAGGTGCTTGAGAACTCCTTGGGAAACCCTTCTTGTTTTTCTTCATGTGGAAGTGTCAGCTCTTGCAAAAGGTGGAAATAGAAGCCAACAGGTACTCCTGTTGGCATGGGCTGAATTTTCTGCTACCCCACCTAATTTGCCGAGCAAGCCTGCTTTGGTGGAGCACATGCCCAAGCTGCAATTTCGGCCATGAGCAGGGTGCATGCAAAGGCTCATTAGCGTTGTTGAGGGTGCGGTTGTCAACATTACGTGGCCAGACATGGGGGGCTAGGTGGTACTGTCGTTGTTGCCTGATGTCTGCGCTGATCATTGCCCTTGCATTCGCTGTTCATTAGCGTTGTTGGGAGCGCGGTCGTCAACAGTGCGTGGGCAGACATGGGAGGCTGACTGCTACTGTTGTTGGTTGCCTGATGTCTGCGCTAATCATTGCCATTGGTTTGGAGAGGTTGGCTGTTAGTGAGACCGTTAGCGAGAGGAGTTGGGTGGGTCGACATATGGACTGGAAAAATCAGTGCGGAGCTGGATGCCGCACTTGGGTCCAGAAATAGGAGGATTGGCCGGCTTAAGGGGTTAACCCTTTCCTTTTACCATCTCTTGTCTCATTTTGAAATTTTACAAAGGGGAACAAATAGCAGATCATGATGTGAAGAGCGCCAAGTGGTCTGGCTGATCAAAGTGCTAAAGTTTTTGTGTGGACCCTCCATGTGCGGAGAGAGTGAGCTTACACTATCGCCACTAGCAAGAGGATCGGTGACAACCTTTAGCTTGCCTCAACGGGGATTAAGTGGTTGGCACCCCTGAACCTTGGGATAAAAATCATTCAGTCATCATCTTCGTGTTGGTTTGGAATTCTCTATCACAAGCTTGCAATTACTTTTTCAAATATTGTGCTTGTGTTGTTACTCTTGTGCTTGGTTAGCTTGTGTATTTAAGTTGAGCTCTCACTACTATAGAAAGGTTAATCATTATCGGGACCTTAACGAAAGGTTATAAGATAATGGAGGTGATACGTATCACCGCTGGCCCATGGGCTAGGAACCCCTTTCGATTGGTCAGCCGGTGGTGATAATTTTTACTGCTAGCTCTACGTATGATCCGACGGTGACTCACCACCCGCTACTCATTTCAGCGGTGAGACACTGCGAAACCGGTGCAGATAAGAAGTTTTCACCGACAGTTTAAAATTGGATTGCTAACTAGCACCGTCGGTTGGTCTCGTGATTCAGTGGTGGTAGTCACAATAATTGGGATTTGGGGATATCTTTCTGCCCCTTATGCCGGCAGAGATCAGAAATTTGACCTCCAGTATGTGCGGACACTAAATAACAGGGTCTTTGGTCCGGCGTTAAAAACAAATATCACCCGCGTTTAGCTCGGCGGTGGCAAACGGTTGCAAGAGCTCTGAAAACCCCCATTTTTATCCAAGCACAGCACGCTGCACTACTGCAGCATGAAAAATGATACTTCGACCTTCTGTTTCATTACATCGATTCTTTTTCTCTCAAGCTGTGGTTGCTTTTAAGAGCCTGTTTGGAAGAGCTTGACTGCTTTAGGTCCTGTAGCGCAGCACCGTGGTGAAGCTGCTGGAGCCTCTAAATAAAATTAAAATTGCAGCTCCTCCGGCTCCTTCACTTTCACAGAGTATTTTGTCTAGAGACGGAATCATCTTTACTCCAAAAAAAAAAAAAAGAGAGGCAGAATCATCTGAGGAGCCGCTACAGTAGCTGAGGCACAGCACAGTATCAAGAGAGGAGGAGCTCCTAGAGCTGCTGCGCCAAACAAGCACTGAGGCAAAACAGGATCGAGCGGGCTGCACTGACGTGTTTGTGAAAATAGGGGTTGTTAGAGTCTTAGAGATCGTTACTTGAATGGTAACCTCTAAAATTCAGAGTTTTGTTTCTTGGAGCTAAGCAGCAGGTAAATAACCTCTGTCGACTGTAGCTTATGCACACAAGAATATATAAATCAGTTATTCATGCAATGCAACTGCACACAAATTATAAGAGAAAGCACACAGAGACGTGTCCCATGATCTCTTTGAAGCGATTCGCCAGAGATTTCACAGCGTGCTGCTGCATCGGATCACACTTCGTTCAGAGCTGCAAAAAGTACCAAGGGGATTGAAAAGAAAATAACGTCGTCGTACAACTGGCATCTACGCCTTGGTTGATCCATGGGCGGCGTTGCTAGCTGTATGTTCAAGTAATTAATTAACTAAAGAAAGCAAACTACACAGAACTGCTAATAAATTGTATTACGTAGCAAATTGTTTTCTGAATCTATTAATCAGTTGAACAGGTATATCCCGCGGTCGCCGCGATCAATGGACAGAACTATGTGGTACAGATAGAGACGATGACACACGAATAATACTAAGCTAACACATGCAAGCCTGTCATCACTACTAAAAACCATCAGCTAGCGCGCGTGGATGGAGCACGTTGATGGTGCTACTGCTAGCCAGTACGCTTTTGCCGACGTGGCGCCACTAGAGCTCGTAGTTGAAGTTGTTAGGCTGGCCTAATTACCTACCAGGCCACAAACAGCAATGTGTTTGTTTAGGTATGTCGTCGACCAGACATGCTGCATCTCCAATAAACCAACACCTAAAAGCTCTGCTCATCCAAGCAAGCATTTTCTGAAAATATGCTACATCTCACACAAGACAATTGGGTAGTGCTCATAAACATGAGCCTGAATAGTGCATTCATCACCCTTTTAAATCTCCTGTCTCCAGCATGCACCAAGCATTTTCTGAATATGCATGTACGTCACACCATTCAGAGTAAGAACATTAGGGCGAGACAAGAAAGATATATGCCGGTGGTGCTGCACTGGCCGGGAAGCTAATGGAATTCCAGCTCTCAGGTTGTACTACTGCTTCAGTTTTATGTTTATTAATTAATTAGTCATGTTTTCATCCCTCTTCCTTTTTCATTTATTGTATTTGCTAAACTGCTAAAACATGCCTAACAAGAATATGCAACGTCGAAAAACCTAAAGCTTTGCCAGCCTTTTTTCTACAAAAAATAGAATAGACTTCCGGCTTCTGCGTCACCACACACAGCATTTACATTATTACATTCTTTCAGCGACAATTGCTAAAGATAAGTCAGGTAAACAAAAATTGCAAAAATTATGCATGAAGGAAACTTTGCTAGCTAGTGGGAGCCTGGGAGGTGTGTGGGTGGCGGTGCACACCTTCATAGTCAATGCAAGTTCCAGTTCTTTCCACTTCAAATTTGGGTGCCTATGTTTTCTAAACAAATTTGGATGGCTCCTTCTAGGCATTCTGAAGGAAAAGCAATACTGCATGGTCTGGTCATCCACTTGTTTGCACCATCCGTGAAGCTAGCTAGCTGGGCAAGCACTTTTGTCAATTTGTGTTCGATATTGCTTTAGTCAATCCAGTAAGGATTCATTAACATGTCTAAATCCTTTGAACGCATCAGTTGCATAGAATGGTCAACTGCTTCAATGCTTGCAATGCAAGTGGCCAGCTGAAAGGGAGGCCTAGTTTCTGAACTTTCTCAGAAAGCATGCAGCCATTTCAGGCTGAGGTTTTTGAGAGAGTTGGCATCAAACTGGCCATCCTCCACGGCAGCAAATTGACCCATCATCTATGCCCACTAACTTGCACAATTTGATTGTCGTTTGAAGACTAAGCATGCAATGCACAAAATAGCATTATAAAATCTGTTTTATGAAAAAGTAATTAAGAACCAAAATATTGTCTGACGCTGTAAAACGTTGAGCAGTTCCCCCCCTATCAGGCATAGATAGAACTAGAAGTGCCCGTGACGACGCACAGCATGTACCAGATCATGTAGTATTATAATAAACACGGGAAAGTGAGTGGCAGAGCACAGAAGAAGGTCGAGCTTTTTCATGTGATTATATACGATACAATCCAAATCTCCGGTTAATTTAAATTGCCTGATATTGACGCAAAGCAGCAACAATTCCTGCTAAAAGCTACGGCCACAGTTCATCCAGTACTGCTACTGCAGCATTTATAGTTGTCCTAGAATATTCAGGGCGAGACAAAAAGGGCCAGGAGTTTCCATTTCGATGTTTAATTTTCAGGTGGATGGATGGATTCGATATACAAAGCTGTATTGCGTCCTGAAAGTACTCCCGCTCTCCAAGTATATAATTCCTATTCCTATCTAAAGGCGGCCTAAATTTATACCTGATCCATTATATTGGTCTTTTCCTTTAAACAAATTTTCGTCCAAAAGTAAAAAAAGAAGAAGAAAGCGGTGGATATTAGAGTCCAAAAAGGCATGCACTCTTTCTGGTCAGCACTAACTCAACCATGTTCTGTCCATTTTAGCCACCACATACTGTCGATATATTGCATTGGTCGATCGATCAGCTGATGCGCTGTATGTCACTTTGAGATGAGTTGTGATCAACCTCGAAGGGAAATAGAGTCCAGCAGCTAGCCGTGAAAGGGAATTCTACAGGACGATGGCAATGTCCAATATCAGAATTTTCTCGATTCAGTGTATACAAGATGTGACGAGGTTGATGCAACAACCTGAGTAACTGGTTTAGTCAAGGGCAGCATAGTGACTTGCATTGCGTTGTGTTAGAGCATCTTCAAGAGTTTCCAAACCCACTCACAATCTTTTTTTTTTTTTGCAAGATAAGAAAAAAACTACTCTCCAACAATTTTTATCTTAACTCTTAATCTTTCCGCACTTGAAACAATCAACCTAAACATCGTGTAAGGCAGCGTATCATCGGCAAATCCTAATGTGGAAATACACAGGAAGAAAAAGGAGTAGGACAAGCTTTCTCTTGTAAATATACAAGAGAGCAAGAAAATATAAAAATAATTGTGGTGATTTAGAAATAGTTCGGGATTCCTAATGCAAATAAAATAACCTTCTATCTTTTAAGAGCGAGATTTTTGAAACAGTTGGATAAAGCCAACAAATATGCTCCCAACTTTTGTAGTCAGTTGAAAACTCATTAATTTACCAAGTAGTGTTTTAGAAACTATTGGAGATGCTCTTAGCTTCTTATTTCACAAAATGATAATATTGCCACCAGCACTAGGAAAAAAGATGTATAAGTACTCCCTCCATCCAAATTATAAGATGTTTTTATTTTCTAAGATTACATAGTTTTTATATGTGGGTATGTCCTTAGACATATGTCAGGTCAGATATATAATAAAATAGATAGACATCTTATAACCCAGAACGGATGGAGTAAATTATTGCAATGATTCTGTAAATTCAATTGCAAGCGCGGCAGTTAAAAAGATGCTAATATTTTAAGAATAAAGTGAAAATATATTCGTGGAAACCGTAGTATCTGTCTTTTATTTTAAGGCTTTGGTTGAAAAGCAAAAGCAACTTTCGGTTCTGTCATAAGGGAAATGATGAAACACAAATAAAGGGAATTTTGCTTTTTTTTTTTGGTTGCGCTGTCCTTGGTGATTATTTCTTAGTGTGTTAACATCTGGAAAGTATTTTGTAAAATGGTTTTTGGTGTTTATTTCTAGACGTCACGTTTTAAGCAACCTGGGAAATTCTGTTTTTTCCGATAGTGACAGATGCCTATGACATGCTTCGCACATTTACTAGGTCGTCAGCCAACCTCTCTGGTCCGGCAAAGACAAATTTATACTCCGGCAACTAGGGAGTAGTATATCATCTAATTCTATGCGTTGATATTGATTGATTTGGATGGAATGAACCGATGTACAGTAGCCGCAGAACATGAGACGACCCAGGCCGAGGATGCAGGACAGATAGATAGATATCTGCATGCTGGCACAAGGAGTGCTTGCGTGCTGTAGTTATACCTGACTAATATGCCACGTACTACTAGTATAACACAACATGCGCGCACACAGAGATGGATGCATGGCACACGTACGCCTTGGATTTGGATCACCGACGCCGCCGTACGGATATGGGTGCTGACAACTGGCCGGGGGAGCAACATCTAGTCTAGCTAGATCGTAGTCTAGATCGCATGATCGATCGTCGATCAGATCAGATACAAATACAATCAGAACAGCATGCAGTCCGCCTTCACCAGTCACCACCGCTACTAGCTCCTTCCTTCGTATGATGATGATGAGGGCTGGCACAATAATGCATGCAAGACGATCGATCGATGATGAGTAGTACATCAGACCATGCATGCACGTGCATCTATCCTGACAGATCAAACACGGTAGTGTTGATTGTTGAATGTGATAGTAGTTGGTCACAAATATTTTACCCCTCTTATCAGGGTACATACTCGATATCCTGCTAGCCAAATAAATACTGCCAGTGCCCTCAATATAGCTACCGCTGGTGGACAGCCCTATTATTGGAGAATTCGATCCATACCTACGAGTACAGTTGTTCGGTCTAAACACGTTACCGCGGCAACCGGCCGGTGCACGCACGCATGATCCAAAAACACAATTGCTTGTAGCCGTGGTTATCGCGATAAGGATGCACTAGTCTTAGTTACGTGGACAACACAGCCTGAAACCTCGCTCTATTCCACAGCACGTAGTATATAAGTATAGTTAATATCCATCTGAAGTTATCAACACAACAGACGGTATGTAATCTCATCTCAATTAGTAAAATACGTAGCATGGTATAGAGATAGACCTTTCTTTTTGGCATGCATGCATGACATAGGTGTCACAGTATACACAGCTTTTTGCATGCATGAGTTTTCTAGCCAACAAATAAGATCTATTTTTTTTTTTTTTTTCAAGCAAAAATTTATAAAAATTAAAAGAAATAAGCGTAACTAAAGTTTTGGTGTGGGTTTCTATTGTATATAGTACTTACTCTCTCTGTCCTGAAAGCTTTAACTTCTAGTGTCAGTTAAACTTTTTTAAATTTAACCAGTTTTATAGAAAAGAGCATTAATATCGATGACATAAAATAAATATATTATATAATAAATCTAATGATATAAATTGATAATATAAATCTTAGCGTTTTTTTTTTCTAGAAGTTCAGTTAAAGTTTTAAAAAAAAATGACTTAAGATAACTTTAAAAAGTTAAAGCTTTTAAAAACAGAAAAAGCAATAACAAGATTCCAATTAAACGGGCGCCTGAAACTGGCATGTATGGGCGAAGAATGCCTGCAGCTAGCAGGCTCATCATCCATCAGCTAGCGGTACGTCGGCTTACTCCATCGCCTGGAGTTTTGTATACCCACTTGTGTCTACACTAACGGCGGGCACGCGTCGTCAAGGTCAGCAGCACGTCGATGGAGTGCGACCGGCGCAAGTCGGCCTCTCCCATCCGCGCCGCCACCGCGAAGCTCGGAGCTTCTGTATTATAACAAAGCTTGGCTGATTGACCCTTCACTGCAGAGATGAAAATGGATCCGACGACTGTATTATATAGGTATATATATTATAATCAGCTGGCTGATTACAGCTGGCCCTTCACTGCAAAGATGAAAATGAAGCCGACCTTAGCAGATACACATTCCATCCCAAAATAAGCACACAAACTTTGCTAATAAGTTTAACCAATATAAAATAATTACTAATGTTTATCATGTGTAAATAGTGACAGATAAAGATTTTTATTGGACGCCGGAAGTGCTACAGTGTCAAAGCGCCGTCGGACGGGCGGAAGCAAATTATTATCCTAGCTAGCTGCTTGATCCCTCTTCGTCAGCACATGGATCAGTGTGACTAGCGTCCATCTTGCCTAGTACTCCTATACGTAACCAAAACAAACTTGCATGTGCTATACGATACGCTACGACGTGCACGTACGAGTCTAATCTAATTAAATAATACCATATATGTTTATACATATATACACGAGTTTTTATACATACACAAGATTTTGATGAAACATGCATGGTTCTAGCTAGAGCTAGGAATATAATACGATGTCCAAAAGAATCGTCGTATATATGGCTTGTGAACTTGGAGTGTTGCAGGACCGCCTGGAATTGGACGGTCCCGAATTCTGCAGTGGCATCGTCGCATCATGCTTGCGGCGGCATGCATGTTACTAGCTCTTGCATGAGTGCATGCATGTCGGTGCCTGGTTGGTTTGTGGTCGTCGGAGGTATAGATCAATTCATGCGTTCCAGGCATTGGACCACAAAAGATTCCGAGCCTAAACTGGCTAGATCGGTCCGGGAATCTTGTGGCAGCTCGATCGATCGATCTGCGTCAAAAGATCTCCTTGCTGGAATTGATTGGCGCCCGACGATGCATGCGTGTACTAGCTAGCTAGCTGCTACGGATCCGAGTGGCCCGTGGTAGGATGACTCGGATATCCTGTCTTTGGCTTCCAGTTTGGCTTTTTCTTAAAAAAAAAAAAAACGAACACTACCGTGCCTTTTTCCTTTTTGAGTCCTCTCATGCCAATTGTTGAAGAAACCTTTTAAGAGGTCTGGATGGTTGCTGTTGCAACTTCAGCAGCTTGGACGGCTGTCCATTCATTTTAATTTACTGTCTCTTAGAGCTCTCTTAGATCAACTTTCAGCACGCACGCAAACCACTTGGCATATGTGTACGCGTGTGTCTGCGTAGTTATGCACTTCTATAGCAATTAATTACTCTCTTCATTGAGTACAAGGCAATAATTTGTCCTTGTTTAGTACTCTCTCTGTTCTAACTTATAAGTCGCTTTGATTTTTTTTATGTCTATTTTACTGTATATCTAGATGTAATAATATGTCCAGATATACATAGCAAAATAGACGTATAAAAAAAGTTAAAGCGACTTAATTTGAAACGGATGGAGTACTTTGAATGGGTTGACACAGGTTGAGAATTCACTGTGAGAGCTGTGCCAAAGAAATGCGCTGACAACGTCGTAGGCCCGCCATTGCAACTTGGAGTACCAGGGCAGGCATGCGTGCGTGCAGTCGATCGTCGGAACTCCGACGTGGAAGAGATCTCCGGCACTGACACATGCCGATCCCGCCCCCACCAGCAGGATCAACCTGCTCTCTGGAAACAGAGATCGTGGTCTGGTGATCCGGTCACATGATTCGGTGGGTGCGCGCGGGGTGCGCTGCAGTCGTGCAGAGACGGCCCATGTCAAAAGGTAAGGATACAAAGCTGCACACAGCGGGACGCTCGTGTTCCGTCAGTCACGCGCGGGCGCGACGCGCGATGCAGAGACGATCCCAGGCCTATTATATACTGTCTGTAGTAGTACGATCCTATGCAACACAAGCTTTCGGCGCCGATACGATGTGTCCGAAGCTCTGACGAGTGATGAGCCGACTAGGGTAGTACAGCCTCCTACTTGCACAAGATGTGTAGGAGATGGGTGCTTTTTACTTTATTATTAGCTTATTGTGGGAGGATGTTACTTTCCTGCCGATCCATTTTGTTGAATCCTCGATGGTGACTTATAGGAACGGGTCCTCTGGATGTATATTCGTACTCGTTACAAAACTTGTATATATAGAAAAAAAGATTGTGAGGGGTTCCATGGTCTGAACAGCCGCAGTAGCAGAGAATCAAACTCATCATGCATCCACCTAGGATGCAAATCTGCCCCTGCTATCAGGGGATTTTTTTGTAAAAGTCCCCCTAGATGCGTAGATTTTTCTAAAAAAAAACAAATAAATGTCCTCGCCTCTACATGTTCGAGAAGATAAACACGGCAACAGGAGATGTGTAGATAGGTGGAACATTGCATTGTCCCATCTCAACTACTTCATTCATAGAATATTCAGCGCATTGTAGGTTTTTTACACTTTTTATGACAAATCCAGATTTATTCTCGATACCCTGCGTAGTCCTAAGTGCCTTGTCATTTGCTTCTGCGTCGACCAATGTATCGCTCCTTCATCGTGGAATCACTGAAGCCAACCTTTTGGTTATGATATCAAGCTCACTTCACTGTTTCTGCACACAAATACATTTACAACAACACGTGGTTATGTCAAGCTGCGATCTCCGCTAGAGAAGGGGACCAAGGTAATCAAGGTCCCTCCCCCCAACACATTGCTTTTTATAAGACGTCCACGTATGTTTTTCAAAATTCCACCCTTACAATTTTCAACCAATTAGTTTTGTAAGATGTAAAATATTATAAAAGAGAACTACTATCTTATTATTTATATTTGAAAACAATGTTATCCTATGGTATGATCTCGTTGCTATAAAATATTATATTGTATTAGAGAAAATGAATATATATCAAAATATAATTTTTGAGTCCAACCATCTATTACATTTTGAAACATATAGGAAGTATACATATATGTGAAAAGTTTAAATGATACACATTTATGGACTAGAAGACAAACCTAGATGTCACGTACACCCTTCACGAAGGGCCTAATATCGTCATCGGCCCTACACACCTACAATGTGGCAAATGATTACCAAGAACATCTTTGTTGGCTCTCGCACCCATGCACCTACTATTGACACATGTGACATGTCGTGCACCTCATAGTGCCTACATATGCCATGCGTCCCATGTCCGCGCCCCTGGTCCCAAGGCAAATGTGTCTACAAAGGTCATTTCTGGTACCATTGTAATGCCTAGAGTTGAGTAAAACATATACTACCACCAACCTTCCTTTATTCATATATAGACTTTAGAAGTCATATTTTGATCTAACCTGCCCACAGTAACCAAGATGGCACTAAACCTGCACAATCTCACATCAATATACAATATGGACCGCCAAGAGCCAAATCTAAAGTGATCATATGTCACAAGCAACTCCAGGCAATGAACAATGGCTCAAGCTTCCTCATGGCCTTCCTTCCACGATTTCAAAAAAAGATTGGCAACATCCTTGCAAAGCGGTTAGTTGGGTTGTGAGGGTGCAATTAAAGAAATCACAGTCTATGAGGGGCTCATTTTAACTGTACAACTAATCACATTGCATTGTATCATACCTACTTCATTCTGAATTATAAGATGTTTTGAATTTTCAAGATATATAGATTTTTGATATGCACATAGAAATACACTATGTTAAAACAAAGTATCTGACAAATCAAAAACATCTTATAATTTAAAATGGAGGGAGTACATAATAAATGAGCATCATGTAGGATAGTTTGGTGGCATATCATTTAATTAGATAAGTAAGAGAAAAAACTATAACATCATGGTGATATAGCTTGGATTTGATATTATCCAATCCATGACTAGCTAGTAATATGTTTAACTTTTTATATTCGCATACTAATAATAGGACATAATTATTTTAAGTGGTCTAGCAAATAATGAGAACGATACAACATTGTAGAAATTGCTTTCTACATGTCAATTTAATGATACCATAGTGGTATGGTAATCTTGATTATGACGCCATGATAAATGTTAGAAGAAACATCCATGCTTATCCAACATAGGTTAAAGTCCATACATACATTAGGTTAATTTAACAAAATAAATAAATAAATGCATCTCCCATGATACCAACTCCTTTAGTGTTGCTTTTTTAGCCCTTAGCTTTATTGGCATCCCTAGCCCTAGGGCTAGGAGTCTCCTACCCCTGCCGTGCCATCCATCCCAATGTCGTCCATCATTGAAGGACGAAACATCTATCCTATCGCCGCTCTTCATCTGATACCATTGTAAAATGCTGTAGAATAAAACTTACACCGGCTCATACCTACTCTACACACCAACTGAACCACACATACTACCACCAAACTACTTGTGTGCTTTCGCCGTCCCTTCATGTGAAAGGATTAACCCAGAGATGGTGTTATAGACTCTAATAGCCTTATATTTTGGTTGAACTGATCGACAAGAATCAAGATGGTGTGAAAGCCCCACAATCTCACATCAATATACAAATAATGGACCACCATGAGCCAAATTTTAGTTGTGTTGGACGTCACAAGTAAATTATTTAAGTGGTCTAGCAAATAACGAAAACGATACAACATTGTGGAAATTGCTTTCTACATTGTCAATTTAATGATACCATAGTGGTATGGTAATCTTGATTATAACGCTATGATACAGTGCATTCAATGAAAAGGGTTACGAGAGGATACCATTTTTCTTTTTTTTTTCTAAAGATATTAAAACAAACACGTTAGATATATCCAACATAGATTAAATCTCATACTTACTATGTTTGATTAAAATAAATAAATAAATGCATCCCCTCCATGATACAAACCCCTCTGGTTTTACTTTACCAGCCCTTCGCTCTCCCGGCACCCCGAGACCCCTGCCCCCTGCCGAGTGCCGACTGCCGTGCCGTCCATCCCATCATGGGAGGGGACGACGACGCATCTCTATCCCTCTTCCCTTGCTACCTTCCTCGCCGCGGTTAAACCCTTTCACGCCCCACCACCTTCCGTGAGCTCAGCCTCTCCGCCAGCTGCGCCAGTGCGCCTATAAATAGCCCCGCCTCCCCGTCTCCCTCAAGTTCAAACGCACGCCGCACGCTCGCTCGCAGCCGGCGCCCGACCGTGGCCCCAAGCTCGCCACCGCCACCACTGTCCCGCTCGATCGGGATTCCATCCTACCGCGGCCGCCGCTGCAAGCCGCTGCGGTGATGGGGAGGGGCTGGGCCAGTCGAAGCGGGAGGGTGGCGGAGGCCGGCGGCGCGGAGCCGGAGGAGGAGGAGGTGGAGGAGTACGAGGTGGAGGTGGTGCGCGACCACATCGCCTCCTCCCGCGGCAGCCGCCTCGCGCTCTTCACCTCCGACCTCCGCCTCAGCCGCTTCCGCCCGCGCCGCCGCAGGCGCCGCCCGCTCGCTGGGGAAGGCGCCGCCGAGGGCTTCTTCCACGACCTCGTCATCCACCCCGACAACAAGTACGTGATCGATCGACGCTCTTTCCCTCCTGTCCCCGCCCCGCGATCTCGTTAATTTGCTTTCCAAGCTTCCGCTTCCGGTTTGTTTCGCGCGCTGGCTGTTGCTGGTTCTGGAAGCTGACGGCGGCGACGCGGCGCACTAGATCGGGCGGTGTCCTCCGATAGGGTGGCTCCCGCGAATCGTCAGAATTGATCGACCACGACCACGAAAACCCAATTGTTTTATTTTATTTTATTTATATAAAAAACTTGATCCTCTGCATATGCTAGGTGTCGCTTCGGCGGATAATTACCATCATGCCCCAGGGTGAATGTGAATCTCCCGAAAATTACTCTTTCGTTTTCTATTTGAAGCTTTTGGTTTGATCGATTTGACGCGTCGGTTGATGTTGTGGATCACTACGCGACATGCAGCTAGCTGATGGTGAACAGAGTGTGCATCAGCAGCCCAGCCGCAAATTTCTCGCTAGTTGATGATGAGCTCGCCAGCTACGCAAGCTAAAAGGTTCTAGTGGGACAGCCACCCGGTCACGGGGTACGCTTTGACGCCCACACAAATATTAGCCTTGCTTTAATTCAATCACGCTGCTAAGCTATTTCTGCGCCAAATTATTTTTCTTTTTTCTTTTTACCTTTTGGTTTCTGAATTCGGGAGTTTTGTGATAGAGCCAAATAAGCCACTGTATTGTTTGTCAAATCGATTGGTTCAGCAAATATGCTTTCTAGGTTCCACATAGCACAAGAAAAATGCTTACTAGATTCTGCTTATTAGAATTGGTTAATATTAACACAACTTGAGGATTAAAAATCGCCCACCACTTGATTTCACATTTCTGCTAGCAGAATGAGCACACAGAACAAAATATGTGTTGGGCAATAGAGATAGAAAGCATGCAAATAGAACAAGAAGAAAAAACTGAATACTGAAAATGAATTATTTATCTGGAAAAAGAATGATCTGGAAAAAAATCGCTTTCAGTATGGACAAAACCTCGGTTAAAGAGGAAGCTGCATGAAGCATTCAAATTTTCCCAGGGATTGCTTTGCTACGTTTCATTCTTATATATGCTGGGATCATTTTGTCATCAGGCAACATCAAAACTATATTTAAAACCTCTGCCAACGTGACATTCCTCTTTTGTTTATCATGGCTTAAATGAGCTCCCAATGTGGAACATACTTATTAATTTCTGAATAGTGATTACAGTAAACATGAGCATAATATATCGGGGCTATCAACATCGGTTTACATGTGTGCTTAGATGTTACCAGCAAAGGTCAACCATTGTAACTCTAATAATATAACAACGTTCAGTCTGCATGCTTATCACAATAGGACAACTAAGCTATAGCCTATAAAAGCACCCTTCCCCATATATGAAGGCCAACCAGGTGTACGGCAACTGAAGAGGTTAAGTATTCCGAGTTTGATTTGGTTACTTGGCTGATTTGGACGCATGGGTTTGAATGGGCCTAAATAATTCATCAGGATGCCCGGAGCTGTTTTGGACTCTTACCGAGAAGCCGGTAGTTTATCCTTTGCTGAAGCATCTGGGATAGCTGTCTTGATGCATAGGTTGCCACTGTAAGGTCATGTGGTGATCTCCTTGACAGCTACACACTTGTCGTGATGATTGGGACTTCCGTAGTTTCAATTAGCGATGATCTCACATAAATCAAATCTGAGTTAGTGATAGTTTGCATATTTTGGAGTTTGACCACCATCAGCATGACAAATTAATGAATATGAGGCCAATTGTTTGTAGATTTGGTGAATTCATTTTTTCTTTACTCAGGCTACTTACTAATTAGAGATCAATAGTTGTTAGAATTTCTGCTAATATTTAGTATGTCACCAATGTCTTGCCTGTCAAATGACTTACACTACACTCCACTAACATCAAAATATATTTTTCTGTTCTATCATCTGTTAGTGTTAGGCTTGGAATCTTAATCTAAAAAAGGTTACTTGTAATCTTAATCTAAAAAGGTGTAGGCGTGGAATTAAAATCATTTGCATCGTAAAAGAAGTGAAATGTTCTTACTTCTTTGGCTCTTTATTTCACCCTTTACTAGTGACTGTGACAGAAGATGAGGTGGTCTGTATCATTCCTATAGCGTCACACAGATTTATATCATTCAAATGGTCCTTTCGTGCTAGTTTATTGCCAGCAGGATTATTAGATGTGCAGAACAAGAGGATCCCACTCACAGCCACTTCGATCACCTCAGACATGTGCATGTGCTCATAAGAATGGGTTGTGTGTATGAACTCACCTGGAACCAATTTGGTCTACCTACTTTTGACCTAACTGGCAAGCCTCGTGTGTGGTGATAGATGCTGTCTCTAAACACCATACCTTCCTAAGCTACAAATCATATGGCTGTGGTACTAGTGAATTGAACATTTCCCTTTGCTTTCAGTAAAATATGTTTTTGTCAACTTGGAGCCTGCTTTACCTAAATCTCACAAATGTTGAAGCACATATAGCCAGTTACCTAAATTGATTGGTCAATTGGTGGTTTTCACTTTGAGCTTCATAGAGAGCACTGAGGCTTCCCTTGTATAATATTATTAATGCTAATTGATGCCATTCTGGCCAAATCTTATAGTGAAATTTTATTACTGTCTAAACATGCATGTATATGCTCACGATTTACTGAACTTGTGAATTACTTTCTGATTTTCTTCAGATGGTATCGGTTATGGACCAAGTTCATACTGGTTTGGGCGGTGTACAGTTCCTTCTTCACGCCCCTGGAATTTGGCTTCTTCAGAGGGCTCCCAAAAAACTCTTCTTCCTGGACATAGCTGGACAGACTGCATTCCTTATCGACATTGTTGTGAAATTTTTTCGTGGCATACCGTGACCCAGACACGTATCGAATCGTCTACAATCCCACTGCTATTGCCCTCCGGTATTGCAAATCAAGCTTCATTTTTGATCTTCTTGGTTGCTTCCCATGGGATGCTATCTACAAGGTTACTCTCTTGCTAAAGAAAACTTTGAGCTTAAATTATGGATTGGTGTCTACTGTAAAAAAAAACTTTTTGTTTTTCTGTTACAATTCTCTCATGCTGAATTCCATAACAGGCTTGTGGAAGTAAAGAAGAAGTAAGATACCTGCTGTGGATTCGCTTAACACGGGTTACGAAGGTTACAGAGTTCTTTTGGCGTTTAGAAAAGGACATACGTATCAACTACCTTTTCACTAGGATAGTGAAGCTCATAGTTGTGGAGCTCTACTGTACACACACAGCAGCCTGTATCTTCTATTACCTGGCTACAACACTTCCTGAATCAATGGAAGGATATACGTGGATTGGGAGTTTGCAGTTGGGTGACTACAAGTTTACACATTTCAGGGAGATCGATCTTGCTGAGCGCTATATAACATCGTTATACTTTGCTATTGTCACCATGTCAACTGTTGGTAAGAAACTAAGAATTGGTCTCCTAATTTTCCAGCACATAAATTTCACCACTCCATTTTCATTTGGTTCTAAAAATCTTAACAAAACTGTTTGTTTAAAGTAACTTAATTGTTCTTATTTTCCTCTGCAGGTTATGGTGACATTCATGCTGTCAACATCAGGGAGATGATATTCGTCATGATATATGTTTCATTTGACATGATTCTAGGAGCTTACCTGATCGGTAACATGACTGCACTCATCGTGAAAGGCTCAAGAACTGAGCGGTTTAGGGACAAGATGAAAGAAGTGATCAGGTATATGAACAGAAATAAACTTGGAAAGGATATAAGAGAACAGATCAAAGGGCACTTGAGGTTGCAGTATGAGAGCAGCTACACTGAAGCTTCCGTCCTTCAGGATATCCCGATTTCTATCCGTGCAAAGGTTATGAGCCACAATTTTGTTATGGTTCCATCCTTCTGTGAAGTAGATCTGAATTCCATATTTTGGCATCCAGAAGACTTTCCATCTATACTACATAGCACATGAACACTGATGACAAATTGTATCGCACTCGCAGATTTCTCAAACACTGTATAAGCCATATATCGAAAGCATTCCACTGTTCAAGGGGTGTTCCGCAGAGTTCATTCAACAGATTGTAAGTGTCCTCCCTTTCATCCCAATTATGTATGTTGATTTAAGATATACTCTGCTGAATGAACTATATGATATGCAGAACTCCTCAAGCAGAGTATTTTTTAAGTTGTTGTGATATTGTTCCAAATCCCAAGATTTATAGCCATGTTCTGCTCTATAGGTGATCAGGTTGCAAGAGGAGTTCTTCCTACCAGGAGAAGTCATTTTGGAGCAAGGAAGTGCAGTCGATCAGTTATACTTTGTCTGCCACGGTACACTGGTGAGTTCATGCCCATGAAAAAACGTCAAAACTTCGATTCAGCTTCTGTAACTATATCTTTTGCTTTAGCGAATTGATGATACCTCTGTCTGTAACATGTTCTTGCTGTCTACAGGAAGGAGTTGGCATCGGTGAAGACGGACAAGAGGAGACTCTGCTAATGCTGGAGCCGGAGAGCTCCTTCGGCGAAATCTCAATCCTCTGCAACATCCCGCAGCCCTACACGGTCCGTGTCTGCGAGCTCTGCCGGCTCCTGCGTCTCGACAAGCAGTCCTTCACCAACATCCTGGAGATCTACTTCGTCGACGGGAGGAGGATCCTGAGCAATCTCTCCGAGGTACGTAGTCTCAAACGGCTTCCCCATTGAATTCTCCGAGGTATATGCGTTCGTTTGTGACTGGCTGGGTGCAGAGCGAGTATGGCGGACGGGTGAAGCAGCTGGAATCGGACATCACGTTCCACATCGGGAAGCAGGAGGCGGAGCTCATCCTGCGGGTCAACAGCGCCGCCTTCTACGGCGACCTGCACCTGCTGAAAAGCTTGATACGGGCAGGGGCTGATCCCAAGAACACCGACTACGACGGCCGCTCCCCTCTGGTACCAGCCAAATGCTTCTTGTCAATTCAATCAGCCATCGGCAGGCAGTAAACTGAGATGAGCTCAAGATTGTGATGTAATCTGCGTTTTCCTCGCAGCATCTCGCGGCTTCCAGAGGGTACGAGGACGTCGTCCAATTCCTCGTCAACGAAGGCGTCGACATCGACCTTACCGGTATGCCGCCACGCACTATCCACTACCATTGTCATCCCTGTTGTCTTCCAGCTTCGTTTCTAGGAGTATTCCTACCAGTTTGATCATGTCATGTTGACATTTTTTTTTCTTTCACCAGACCAATTTGGGAACACGCCGTTGCTGGAGGCAGTGAAGCATGGGCACGAACGGGTGGCATCGCTGCTCTTCGCCAAGGGTGCCAAGCTGAGCCTCAAGAACGCCGGCAGCCACATGTGCACGGCGGTCGCCAAGGGGGACTCAGACTTCATCCGGCGTGCCCTCGCCTATGGTGCCGACCCAAACTGCAGGGACTACGACCACCGCACACCGCTCCACATCGCTGCCGCCGAGGGCCTCTACCTCATCGCCAAGATGCTTGTCGAGGCCGGCGCCAGCGTGTTCGCCACGGACAGGTACCATGAAAGCTTGATCTAAGCCAAGCTCGTACTATTAAAAGCTTGACGTTATTATCTATAAACAATGCGGCCGATGTGCAGATGGGGCACCACTCCGCTGGATGAAGCGCGCAAGTGCGGCGGCCGCACGATGGCGCGGCTGATGGAGGACGCGCGGGCCAATGAGCTCGCCATGTTCCCGGAGCGCGGCGAGGAAGTCAGGGACAAGATGCACCCGCGACGGTGCTCGGTGTTCCCGTACCACCCGTGGCGGGCGGCCGCAGGCGAGGAGCGGCGTATGGAGGGGGTGGTCCTGTGGATCCCGCACACCATTGAGAGCCTGGTCGCGTCGGCGCAGGAGAAGCTCGACCTGCCGGGCCCGGCGTCGCTGCTGCGGCTGCTGTGCGAGGACGGGGCTAGGGTGCTCGACGTCGACATGGTCAATGACGGCCAGAAGCTCTACCTGGTCGGAGGCGAGGACGGCGATCAGAAAGATGGTCAGTAGATTGGGCATGGTGATGGTGTTCGTCAGCCTTTCTTCTCGCGGTGCATGCTCTCCTTTTTCACCCTTGTTCACCCTTGCATGCCGGTTGTTTTGGCTATACATATGTGTGCAGTAGAAGAAAATGGAATCAAATCCATCAGCCGTGCCACAGACTGTACAGAACTAGGCAATAATGTGAGATGTGAAATGAAAATACTCCGTACATTGCGAAGAAGCAACACATACTAAACAGGCTATCATCTTTTCTCCGAACCCGGCCTGCCGCGCTGCCGCTGAGGGTCCTGCCTCCTGCGTGCGCCGGGGCAGCCCTGCGCCGTGTTGGTATAGATGGCCAAATGGGCCCGGCCTTGCACGGGCCGACCTTAGCACTGCTGCCTCATTGGGCCTGGCTGTGCTCGCCCATGGGCTGCACCAACGGCCTTGCACGGCCCTGTGTCGTGCCGGTTTGTCTGCTCTGCCACCGTACCGGAACGACAATAGGTATCCCAAACCTGAGTATTCGATAGGTATTATTCGACAAAGAAGCGGGTATAGATAAAGTTTTCTACGTCTGTGTATGTTATTAAAAGAAATACTCTACCTATCAGGTAGGCAGATGCTAATGAGGGTATATACAATCCATACCTGTCTACCTGTAGATAATAAATACCCACATATTTAACTAGCAATCTTATCGAATTTTGCCCATATAACACAAGTATTTAGACTAGTCCAACTAAAACCTACTGATATATATACTGAATTACTATTAATCTATGTCAGATTTATCTCTATGCACATGTATTAAATTGTTGCTTACTAAATGTGTAAATTAATGAAGCAAATTTCATATCATGTTTGGGTACGTACTCGGGTATGGGTTACTTGTCGGGTTGTATTTAATTACCAGTGCGGGTATGGGTATGGGTGAGTTTTTTTCCCATGTGCGTGTATGGGTAACCTGACGGGTAAAATCTCACCTAGCGGATGCGGCTACAGGTTGCTAATACTCATCTGGTATGTACCTGTTGCCATCTTTAGAGTAAATGGCCACCGTGAGTTGAGTCTCCTTGATGAGTTAGGGTTTTTCTATTTTTATTTACATGCGAAGCGAAGGTGACTAGGATGGTCCTTTTGCAGGCCTATTGTTGATTGAGTCGGCCTAAGCATGAGCCTCTAGCTCATCGGGTCGGGCCGACTCGGGCATGACAATCAGCATTCTGCGTCATGTGTGGGCTGAGCTAAACTGTTTAATCATGGTCGTGCTCTCCACCCCTACTGGCCATCTCTACTGTGTGTGTTTTTAAAAAAGATAAAAGACACTTCCCGATTAAGCTTTTTCCGAACCGCGTTTATGTTACTCTCTGTATCCTTGAAAAAAATAAATTTTTAGTAAGTCAAAATTGTAAATCTTTAACTAATATAGAAAAAAATCAAAATTTATGACACCAAATTGGTATCACTAGACATACTAAGAATACATTTTCATATTATTCTCGTTTTATATAATAGATGTTACATTTTCCTATAAAATTAGTAAATTTAAGATAGTTTGTGTTGCCTAGATTCTAGAACTTAATTTCAGATACTTTTTTCCAAAAAAAAAAGTATAATTTTTCACTTTTCATATACTACATTTAACCATTCATCGTATTCAAAACTTTTGTACATTATAAAATAAATAAATCATTAGTAAAGTATCTCTAATTATTTCATAAAACGGAAATGCTTTCAATCGTGCATCTAACAGTTTACTCGAAGCGTCGGACGGACGTGGGACATGGGCCTGTATTTCCCACCCTGCCTTGCCCTTGCTCCCCTGCCACTTATGCTGTCGCCCCGGCCCACGTGCCCCTGCTCCTGCCGCTGCTGCTTCAGCTCCGTGCACGCGTCCCTGTTCGGATGTTTTACGCTACCTGCTCAGCATGCGTCTTTACGCCGCGCTTGCTCGGTGGCCGCCATGCTCCTCCCTCCCTTTCTCCTTTTCTTCCAATGACTCATCCATGGCTGCCTCCTCGCCACGGCGGCGTCCTCACCCACCCTAGTGCCTACCCTCCCTATACCGTTGTCCTTCTCTCCCTACCCTGCTGCTCCTTCCCCCACCTCGGCGACGCACTCCATGAATCCACTCGACGTCCTCCCCCACTGGGAGACCCAAAGCCCATAGATCTGGCGATCTTCTCCCTCACACCGGCAAATCCATGGAGCACATAGGAGATCCATGGAGGTGGCATACCGGGTTTTCAGCGGAGTGCAGCAGCTTTTCCCCACCCTGGAGAGCGCCCTCTCTCACCCCGGTGATGGGAGCTCAGCCCACCCCGACGCCCATGGTGCTCCTTACCCCGAGCTCTCTCCCTCTTTCCCTATGTTGCAAATGCATGTTTCTGTTGTTTCAGACGTTTCAAAGGTATGTTGCAATTGTTTCATAAGGATGTTGTTGAAGTAAATCGGAGGATGTTGCACATGTTGTATATGTTGCAAGTGTTTTAGAGGCATGTTGTAAGTGCTTCTTCAAAATATTTTAAAATGTTTCATCTGTTTTCAAACGTATGTTGCAAGTGTTTTTTATCCGGATGTTGCACATATTTCACTTGTTGCAAGGATATATTCGAAATGTTTCAAATGTTTTCGGTTTTATGTTGCAATAAGTGTTTTTCATAAGTTTAACACACATGTTGCATGGATATCTTTCACATGTTTTATCTGGCTTATATGTATCTTACATTCAAGTGTTTCACATTGTAAGTATTTTTCGTGTTTCAGATACATGTCCAGATATTCATGGGGCATAGCTTGAGCACTAGGGAATAGGCGCAGCGAGACAAGGGCTAGCAGATGGGGCGTGTGACGTTCCTAGGGTCCTGCGGACGGGGCGTGCTCATCATCATCCCGGCTCCTGGGTCCCGCTCATGCGGAGAAAGAGAGGAGGGGGTTGGTGGGACAAGGACGGATGCGTGCGTGCAGCAACGAATGACGTGTAGGAGGCACGAGTGGCGGGATGGTGATCAAAGCCGAGTTCGTGCGATGGTGTTTTTCTGTTGGTCCATTCGCTGAAGTGTGCCTACGCTACCGTCCGATGGGATCTATCCTATCGGACGTCCGGACGTCAGTAACTCTGTTCATAAAATAAGTTACAACAAGATAGATGGTGTTTATAAAAAATTAAAATAAGACAAATAGTAATACATTATATTATATAGATGGCTCCGATTCGAGCTCAATCATTATTTCTTCTTTATCATTATTTCCACTCTTTTGATTTTTTCTCGCTGAGGACCGAACTCAATTATTTGATTCAGCAATAAGCTGCATCTTCTTTTGTTCCATTCGCCTCACACAATGATTTCGTGGACTCGTGGCCACATCCACACATGACAAATTTCATTTCAGTTCCCAGCAAAGAACGTGAGCAGTCGATCCACGAGCGCGACGGCCTCATCGCCGACGGGATTGAAGAGGAAGAAGACGTGGTCCTGGCCCTGGGACTCGAACCACTCCACCGTGCCGCCCCACCCGCTCGCCTTGATGGCCTCGTAGTACGCCCTGTCCCTCGGCAGCAGCGAATCCAGCTCCGCCGCGCAGACGAGCACCCGCTCGCACGGCAGGTCCCGCAGGCTCGGCGCCGCCTTGGCGGCCAAGGGATTGACCCGCGGGTCGTCGACGCCGTCCGCCGCCTCGGGGCACACGACACCCCACAGCTTCTCCATCATCTCCATGGCCGCCGGCGCCTCGCCGTCGACGGGCTCCCCTGCCCCCGAACCCGGCGTGCAGGAGGACCGCACCCTCGATCCGCGGCCCCGACGCCCCGGCCATCACAGCGACGTTGTGGACGATGTTCCCGCCGGCGCTGTCGCCCGCCAGAAAGATGCGGCGCAGGTCGCCGTGGCGTGACAGCCAGGGGTCAGCAGGGTCCTCCCCGCTGCTGCTGCCAGCAGAGGCCGCCCACTGGAGCGCGCGGAAGGAGTCCTCGTAGGCTGCCGGCAGCGGGTGCTCCGGGGCGAGGCGGTAGTTGACGGAGTTTGGCGGTGACGTCGGTGGTGGGATCGAAGCCGGCCGGCACGGTTTCGGTGCCCATCAAGCGGTCGATGCGCCGGTCGCTGTAGATGCGGAAGTACGGAGTGTCGAGGATGATTTCGGAGCTCGGATCCATGGCGAGCGTGCAGCGGGTGGGAAACTGGGGAATCGGGAGAGAAAGGCGGTTAATTAGCTGGAGATCTGATGTTCCAAAAGTTCCCAGAATCCAGAGATCTCTTGGCATGCTGCAGGCAAAGCGAGCGCGAGGAAGTTGGCCCTGTGGAAATTGCTCTTTTTTTTTTTACAAGTCGTGTGGAAATTGCGGACAAGGAAATTTCCAGGAGGAAGACAGGAAGCTGATGCTGCGGACGCGTGCTCTCCCTCTCCCGCGCTATGCCGCTCTACCCGTCGCAACTGTCCCTGCCATGCCCCAGTCACCTCGTTTGTCCGCATCGACGCGCCGGGCTGACGAGCCGCCCAGAGCCAGCCCCCAGGCCCAGCCTGCGTAAGCGTAAGCGATCGCCTCGTGCTGCACGATCAGCGCGGCATGTCTGGAGCGACGGCGCCGGAGAGCACCGTCGTCAGCGGTGGCAGGTTGAGGCTGCTGCGGAGAGTCGTAGGGCGGGCCGGCAGTGAGGCATGAGGATTAGATGAAGGAAAGCAAGGACAAAATAGCCATTTTGTAATGTTTTCTTTTTAACAAGGATTACCTCAGGACCAGTTTGGTATAGCTCACAGACAGCTCTAGGCTAAATCCAGAAGAAACGGAGTATACCAAACAGTTTTTACGAGAAGTGGTTCTTTGCTGATTCTGCGCCGTTGTTAACCGTGCATGCCTCGCCGCATCGCGCCACCTTCACCCTGCCTCTGTCAGTCTGCAAATTCCCTCTGCGCTCGTCACCACAGCCGCATTGCATGAGCCGCCGCCGCCACGCATCGTGCATGGGCAAATCGAATAAGGAGCTGCGCCTCGTTGGGTTCACAAGATCGAGAGGGAGCCGGACGATGGGAACGTTTGGTAGCCGCACACACGGAGCTACTCGGTGCGCTACCACACGTATCCTAAGCAACGAATGGAACGATACTAACTATAAAGAGAAGAAAAATTTATCTCATGGTTTTCAGACAAGTTCTGTAATTTATTTTTTTTATTAGTATTCAAAACCTATTTCGACATCCCTTCGATATTTTGATGTAATACAGACAAAACTTTTTCCACGCCATCCAAACACTCCCTAAATGAACAGAGACACGGAATAGAGAATACAACCGGCTGTTCATAAATGAGATAGAGCGGCATGTTTTGGATCAATGTAGATACATATTTTTGCATGTGGATGCAAACTTGCTGGGGTTGTAGAAAATAACATAGTTCAAAACTTTAAATACACACCGAATTATAATGACATGATTCTTGTATAATGCATAGCAATAGTAGATCTGCTATATTTATAAGGAAATGTGATCAAATCTATGAGATTTATAAATAATACGGCCTACTCCCTCCATCCCAAATTATAAGATATTTTAAAAAATTTTGAGAGTCAAAATTTTTTAGTTTAATCAAATTTATATAATAAAATAATAATACTTATGACACCAACTAAATATAATTAGATTCTTTATTAGTTATATTTTGATGTGATAAATCTTTATGATTTTTCTATAAATTTAGTTGAACTTAAAAAATTTAATTTTTTAAGATTTTTAGAATACTTTATAATTTAGGATGGACGGAGTAATAGTTAGTTGTAAAAAACAATCAAACGTTTAGAACTAATAGATTTAGTTAAAAAAAAAATGGCAATAGATTAATAAATATCCCTCTGTTTCAAAATAATTTATTTTCTTCGACTATTAAAGACTATGTTTGACTATTTGTTTTATTTAAAAATTTTTGTATAAATTGTAAAATAAATAAATTATTATCAAAACATCTCTAATAATAAAATAAGTCATAATATTTATAAAATTTTTTAAATAAAGTGAATGATTAAGTACAGTCTATTAAAAATCAAAGTAAGTTAAGTAAGTTATTTTGAGATGGATGGAGTAAATCGTAAAAATGGAGGAGCAAAGAGAGTAAAAAAACCCACCAAGCTCGCGGTCTCGCCGGTCGCAACCGCCGAGCACACAGGGGAGACCTTCTCTGGACCCCTCCCTCTACGGCTCCACGGTCGTCCGGCGGCCGTATCGACGAGCTGCCTCTAGTCACTGCATCCTCGCCTCCTCCCGGAGCTGCTGCCGTCCCCCATGTCGTCGACCCGGCGGCTCGTGCTGCCTGCTGTACGCAAGCTCCGATTCCGCCGCCGCCTCTCCTCCACCTCCTCTCCCACCGCCAACACCCCAAACGCCGCCGCCATCCTCGCCAACCTCCTCCACGGGCACACCCCGTCCGCCGCCACGCTGTCCCTCCTCCGCGCGTCGCCCGGCCTCGCCTCCGAGCTATACGCGCTCATCGCCGAGCCGTCCCAAGCTTTCACGCCTGCCTCCCTCGCTACCCTCCACTCCCTCGCGGCCCGCCACCGCATCCCGCCTCCCTCCGCGTCGCTCCTTTCCAAGCTCCTCGCGCGCTTCTCCTCCCTAGCCGACGCCGCAAGCTTCCTCCGTGACTGCCTCGCAGCGGGCGCGCCGGCGCCGGAGGTTTCCACCTTCAACTCCCTCCTTTCCGCGCTCGGCCGCGCTGGCAATCTGCGCGGCATGACGGAGCTGTTCACCTCCATGCGAGAGGCCTCCGTGAAGCCCGATATCGTCACCTATGGGATACTTCTCAACGGCCTCTGCAAGGCAGGCCGCGTCGGGGACGCGCTCAAGGTGCTCGACCGAATGTCCAGCCCAGGCTCAGACGTCTGCCCGGATATTGTTATCTTGAACACCATAGTGGATGGGATGTGCAAGATTGGGAGGCTGCAGGATGCCATTGTGTTCGTGGATGAGCGTATGAAGCACGTGCATGGGTGTGCGCCCAACGCAGTTACATATAACTGCTTGGCTGATGCGTGTTGCCGAGTGGGGGATATTGGCATGGCTTGCCAAATTGTGGAGAGAATGGAGAAAGAAGGTGTGGCACCGAATGTTATCACAATGAACACAATTGTCGGTGGCTTATGCCGAGTTGGGAGGGTTGGTGCTGCGCTTGAGTTCTTCCGCGAGAAGAGGACAGCTTGGCCGGAGGCCAGGGGCAATGCCGTGACCTATAGCACTTTGGTTAGTGCTTTCCTCCATTGCAACAATGTGGGCATGGCCATGGAGTTGTTCCATGAGATGGCGGAACAAGGGCATCCACCAGATGCAGTCATGTATTTCACCATGATATCTGGTTTGACACAAGCAGGACGGTTGGTGGATGCTTGCACCATTGCGGCATCAATGAAGAAGGCAGGATTTAAGTTGGATGCAAAGGCATACAATATTCTGATTGGTGGATTTTGCCGGAAGAAAAGGTTGCATGAGGCCTATGAGTTGCTTGAGGAGATGAAAGGAGCTGGTCTTAAGCCAGATGTGTACACCTACAATACCCTGTTGTCTTGTTTGTGTAAAGCAGGAGATTTTTCAGCTGTGGATGAACTATTGGGGAATATGATTGATGATGGCTGTCAGCCTTCTGTGGTCACTTTTGGTACACTTGTGCATGGATATTGCAAAGCTGGTAAAACAGATGAGGCATTAAGAATTTTCAGGTCCATGGATGAGTCCAGGATTCAACCCAACACTGTAATATACAATACTCTAATTGACTTCCTCTGCAAGAGTAGAGAAGTTGATGAAGCTATCAAGCTGTTTGATGAGATGAGGGAAAACAATGTGCCTGCAAATGTGACAACCTACAATGCATTGTTGAAAGGTCTTCAAGATAAGAACATGCCAGAAAAGGCTTTTGAACTTATGGACTGGATGAGAGAAGAGAGGTGCACTCCTGATTATGTGACTATGGATGTTCTCATGGAATGGCTGCCTGAAATTGGTGAAACAGAGAGATTAAAATGTTTCATGCAGCAAAGGGATCAAAAGGATAATCATGCCTTGCATGTTTGACCATGAAATGAATTTTGTATCATATTAATTAGAGTTGCTATGTCTGTTTAATCATGGGTGACACAAGAATTTGGAAACCATTTCTAAATCCTATCTAGACTTATGAGATGGATTCCTTGGTCACAGTTGGGCTGCAACCATAACCTGTATTGTAGAAGTGTTCGTTCAGTTTAGGGGCTGTAAGGCATAACTGATTCAGAGCAAGTTATTCGGCACATGTTGTGGCAACTCATAAGATTATTCTTTTGTTGCCAATCAGGTCTTTGCAAGTAGGTACTATTTCATTTCCGTTGTCTGGTTTTGTAGATTTATAATTGTTATAGAATGTAGAAAAATGGATTTGCAATTCAAGCCTATTAACTCTAGCCCCTATTAGATGACAGTTGAACAAATACCAATGTCCAAGTCATTCCTGCCACCACTCTATCAAATGAAGTCCTTATTCTTCAACAGATAATGTTGAATGATTTTTGTTAGAAAAAAGAATAAATGTTAAAGGCACAGCCGTATGTAGTTAATGTTTGGAACCCTCCGACATGAACCTTGGTTAGAACAAAGGCCCTCTTGCAAAGGCTATATTCCATTTTTTTTTTTTTAGTTTATATGCTTTGAAGTCTTTTGCCTCCCTAAATCTTCTTATATGAGTGCAGTATGATTGAATTTGTTTTTTCAATTATAGAATCCTTCATATACAGCTCCCTTGACAATTGTAAAAATCTGAACTTAAAGGGCGCTTAGATGAATCTATTAGTAGAATATAAATGCATATTGCATTTGAAGTTACTCAGAAAGGCATATTCACCATATCTGAAAGAATAAAGTGTGAATGTTCTCTTACAGGAGAACTGATGTTTGAACAATCCTTCATATACAACTCTCTTAACTGATATTTGATCATGCAAGAAAGCTTTTTAATGTGGATTTGTGTATTGTTAACTTGAGATATGTACTGACTTCTATATTTTGATTGTTAACTATGTCTAGCAATAGCATCGTTGAGATTGCTTCTGGTATCTTCTCCATATGCCAAACCATTTGCTTTGTACGTACTGCTGATTGTGATTATCAGTCCAAATATCCTGACAATGTCCTCTATTGCCATGAAAGATAAAAAAGGGGCCTAACCATAGATTGGTAGGTCTAGGAATGTAATTGTTGATTTGGAGAAGTGAGGTTCTTTTTAACCATACATCAGCCTCATCGCCCTTGCTTGCCAATTTCTGAGGTCAGCCTGAGCAGCAAAATTCAGTGGCCATATTGAAGAGAATGGCATAACGGAGGTACTGGTTGCTCAACAATTGCAGTCCTAGATTGCACACCTGCGCTGTGCCCTATCACAGAAAGGTAAATTAGTAAATATGAATTCACCTTCTGCCTGTTAGTTTCGAGATAACATGGACAAATATAGATCAAGGATTAAACTTGTCATCATATAGTGCTGGATCGTTTAATTAGCCTATATTTGCAAACCTTTTATGAAGATTTCCTAACAGAACTTTCTGAACAGTTAAAATTTAAACTCCAATTGGTGTTAGGCTTAATTCAAGAAATTTGAAAAGGTGCCTTACACTTACGAAACTGAAATAGGTAATTTTCTTGTTTGCCTACTTTCCAATTGCTGCACATGTGAAGTACCGTAAAAAAATTCTCATGTGGACATCATCATTACACGATAGAGTCTTAGGCTCTTAGCCTTCCAAATGTCAACAAACTGAATGGCATCGCTGTTAGTTTGACACAAATCACACCTAAGAGTGACAACTCATAAGTCATACCTTCATGCAGTAGTACACAGGCCACAGCTCTCCCTATATATGTGAGTAAAATTTGTAATATATATGTTCAAAATTTTTGCAAATCCCAGGAGTAACATGTGAACTCATCTTCTGCAGGACCTGCAGAAATGAAAAGTGGAGCAGAGATTGAAATTGAAACTGGAGCAGAGATTGAATGTTGATTGAACCCAGAAAAGGCTGTCGGTGGTACACATTTTGTCAGTTGATGACAACCATGTACGTGGACTTGCTCCTGCCATTTGTTTCTCCTGCTGGAAATTCATGAGCTACACTTCTGCATAAGCATAAAGGTCAGACGAAATCAAGTTGGTTTGGCAAGATTTCCGTGTCATGTCGTCCCTTGCAACTTCGGTGATCTGCTGTTGTGGTCAGTAAGAGAAATCTCGTTTCATGCCTCCTGGCTGCTGTAGTGGTTAGCGATATTGGTGGACGGTGCTGCCAGGCAGAGACGCCCAGCTAAGACAGACAAGACAAGGTAGGAGAGAAGAACAAATTGAAAGACAAAACACCAAGTGCATTCATTACTCTCAGTTTCTTCATAGACCTCGTCAAACGTAGCTCAGCTCATGAACATATCCTGAAGCACCGTGTCAAATGTGGTGACGGTGTATTTTCAGCTGCTGGGTTTAGATTTTAAGAGGGTGACGAAGTTTTGCTTACTTTTATGTGTTGCCTGCCGTGCAGGGAGGTGGCAAGTTGACAATCCAAGCCAAGCACCGTCAGCTGTAACTTTTCTGAAGCCAGAATTCCCTGATTTCTACTACCGTCTACCTGCATGACGGCACGGTTGAAGGAGCAAGACGGAGAGACGTACAAGTCACAGCCTTGCGTATTCGGTCTTTTCTTTGATGAAAGTGTTCGTAGGTTTGTGTTGATGCCATTGCTGGCTAGCTGGCAGGACCTGGTCAGAAGTCGAGCACCGGCGGAAGTACAACTCTCAGTCTCAGGTACTATTCTTGACTGTAGCTTCATATCGAGAGAGACACACAGCTACAGTTCTGACCTTGAATATACCTGTCGTGCAGGGATGTGACAGAAACAAGTCTGCCGGTCCACTGGAACAGTGACGGGTCCTCCCTCTTGCCTGGACTGGTACAGTTTACTCGGGTATTTTCTCGGAAGTTGGAGCAGGAGAATGCTTCGTCAGGCCGGCATCGTAGAATTTTGCCGGCCTGCCTGCCTGCCTTGCTGCGACCAAAGAGCTGCACGTCTCCGTCGCCGGGGCGAAGCCGTGCCGCACGCGACGAAGAAATTCACGGCACATCACGTAGGCCTGGCAGTAGGACCGAGAGTTGTGCAAGCCAGGATGTCCCCGTTTCTTGCTTGAAGTGTTGCGTCGTTGCCTACATGCTTGACCTAGCTGGATAATTTGCAATTTGGTAGTAGTAATTAGTCAAATCTTGTGCACAGGCATGGAAAAAACGTTACATGATTTGCCAATACCGTGTTCTACTCTTACCTGTAGGCAAAGATACGTGCCGGAAGAAGTGATCTGGCAGTTTCTGATAGTCAGATTGATAACGTGCAGCCCTGGAACTCTGGGAACTTTGCGATGAAAGATTAACAAGGCAAGTTTATTTGAAAGAAGCCAGCCGCTGATCGATCGAACCATGTTATTACGCACATTGACGTACTGATATGTACATCTTAACGACAAGACGAAGCTGGTAGCACCTTCTGGCCAACTTTTAGAGCGCTTTCTTGGAAATGGCGATACTGAAATTTGACTTGGAGAGGCATCCCTCCCGAGGTGAAAACTCTGACCAGACCAAGGACGAGCGTGCGTGCGTGCGTGCATGCTTGGTCCGTTGATCGCCATGCAAATATGTAATGCAAGCAACGAGGCAAGAATTCCAAGCCCCCGACGACCGTGTGAACGACGAAGCGGACCAAATTTGTACGGAAGTGCCCGCTGCCGCCGCGCACATGATCCATGACATAACCGAATCCGCTGACCAAGAACGTCCGTTACAGGACAGGGGATTTGTTAGTTAATTCTCGAGAGTCGAGTCAAACTAGACCCCCTCCAAACGGCCGAACCTGAAACCTGCCTTGTCTCACACGGCCATTGCCTGGTCAAACTCTAACCACTTCCTCAATGTGTAAACAAAAATACTCTCAAGCACTCGCTAGCAGCCCTGTTGAGCAAGAACAATGCATGGTGGCCCAAGAAGTATAGCTAGCCTTGCTCTGCCACGGCCGTGTTAGTCCAACTAATCTGTCCGCTTGACTTATCATCAAGCCGGCTGCCGGTGCCAGGTGCTGCGGGAATAATCCGTATGCTCCAAGTCAGCTGCACGCATGCGTCAACGCGGCGGGCTCCGACGTTTGACTTCCTCGCCGGCGAGCGTCCCATTTCGTCGCCGCCGTACGTGCGGCCCCCACTGACAGCGACGAGGAATTGCCGCCATTAATTCAGCTGCTAGCTCCACACATGCTTGGCGTGGTGCCGGTGCAAGTGCAAAAGAAACGATCGGGGCGCCGTCCGTGGCGCGCGCGGCGACTTTTCTGATCGACGAACGCGCTGCGCTGGCAAGTGGCAATCGCCAACGAAACCAAGTCACCGCACGGAACCGCCATGCAACTTCGCCCGCGCCCGAGATCGCAAAGCCTCTTCTTCGACCAGCTCTGCTCTCCCTTATATATATACGCCCGCCGCGACCCGTTCCGTATCTACCACCTACTTTGCTTGCACTACGCAAATTAGCTACTCGATCGATCGCAAACAAGAAAGAGCTGGTAGCTAGCTGGGTGGAAGAAGATCAGGGAGCTAGCGATCGATCGAGAAGAAAGGAGAAGGAAGAGAGCAACAACAAGTAGTTCGGTTCGGCTTCGGCTTCGGCCATGGCAATGGTCATGAGGAGGGGACTCAGGGGAGGACTTGTTCTGATCATGGCGGTGGTTCTGTTCTTGGCCGTGCTCGGCGCGGAGGCGCGGCCCTTGAGCGGCGGCGATGGCGGCTGGGCGGCCACCGGGGACGGGCCGCTACCGAACGGCGGCGTCTTCATCGTCGAGACGCTCCGGCGGCTGTACCTGCAGCAGCTGGGGGCGGGGCCGTCGTGCCAGACCAACAGCCCCCAACAACGGCTGCCCGCCGCCGCCATAGGATATGCATATGCTGGGTGGTGGTGACCGACGACGACGCCGTGTGATCTGGGTGTCGATCTCGTCTTGTGCCGAGCACGGCCAAGGGTGCCATCGCTCTTGCTTGGTTCCCATGCATGATGGGTTGCGCTCGCTCGATGTTCATCACGTTGACGTGTTGGACATCAAGGTTTTCCCGTCGTCGTCATCGTCGTCGTCGTCGTCGTTGCTGATCGATGCATGGTTGGATTCAATTTGTTGATTGATGATGATTGGTTTCTTTGTAACTTTTGATTTTTGACCACGTACGCATGGTGTGTGGGCGAATGCACACGTACGGTGCGTGTGGCAATTTTTGTACAGCAACATGTATAAGAAAGTTTCGATACTATTACACTATGCGAAATAAATGTACATATTCTTTTCGTGGTGAATGACATGATAACGTTTTACTGGATAAACGGATTATTATATTAAACTGACCGAAACTTTTCACTACCCTCTTGTTGCGATCCATTTTTACACGGTGTAAAATGTTAAAATACTTCAGTTGTAATGCATGGTTCTTTTACAACCATTGTGTATAGCGACTTTAAGATGGTAAAATAGTGGATCATGATATATATGGTAAATATATACGTAAAAGCTGACAAGAGAATGGAAAATGCAAATACGACGCAGAGGAAATTTGAAAAAGTTAAAAATATCTCCAAAGACGGTTCATATAATTAAACAAGTCACCCTTTGCATATCTAGGTGCGGTTGTAGCTCGATCTAAACTTTTTTCACTGTAAAACCTTTTGCAATAGTGTGTGTGTGTGTGTGTGTGTGTGAGAGAGAGAGAGAGAGAGAGAGAGAGAGAGAGATGAGAGAGAGAGAGAGAGAGAGCCACAATAAGAGTAGAAGAGATTAAAATTAAAATAAGTCATCTTGACAACATAATGGAAATCTAACGCACATATATGGTTGACAAACATAACCACAAAAGTTTAAATCTTGCATTGGAGAAACACCAATAGTCCTCCTTAGTAACAATGAAAATTCTAAAAAAAGAGATCACTGAGTAATCTCGAGTTCAGAAGAAATAAAGTCATGGCAAATCCAAAGGTATATCGATAGGGAAGCATATAAATCCAATTAATCAATTGCTCCGATCCTCGATGGTTTCATGATGCAATGAAACATTTGTGTACAAGTTTGTGAATGGATGTTATTTACTTGCTTGATTAAAATGTGATGGGGGCAACGGCTCAAGCAGTTTGCCTTAGTGTCTCTAGATGCATTTGTAGCGAGCTTGTGGGTTGTGGAAGTAGAGGAAATTTGACATGACAGTAAGGAGAGAATCGGCAGAGGTAGGTACAACAACATTGGAAAGTAAAATAAGTGGAGAGGCATTGTTGCATTGACAAAGGGGGAGAGAAGATGTCCCTACGTGATGGTGCTATAGAGAAATTTGCTAGTGAGGGTTAGCTATTTAGATATACTCCCTCCGTCTTTGATTGATCTGTCGCCATTGGTTTTCTGCCACAAGTTTAACTCGATTTGCAGAAAATATGTACATCATTTGTGTCTCCAAATAAATTTATTACAAAACTAGATTGAAATATCTTTCTAATAATACTAATTATGTACCATAAATGTTAATATTTTTTAATATATAATTGCCGGTAGTTTTTTTTTTAAGCGAGAAAAACAGACATTTAGGGATGGAGGGAGTAGAAGATACATGCATAAAGCAAAGCAAAAAAAAAAATACTTTCTCAAAAACTTTGATTCAATACAAATCTCTACTCGTACCATTTAAATTTAAGCTGAACACGTAAAAGGTTTATAATTGTTGCCCTCAAATAATGTTAAAAATTCATATAAAAGAATCCTAAAACAAGGACATGGGGATAGGCAGGCAACTAGAAGCCAACACAATTTTACATGCCCCTTTTTCCTCTAATATCAGAGTAGTGTTATAAACCATCAACATACAAGTTTTTTTTAACTAGTAGTCAATGCATAAGTTGTATCCTTCTGTCTGGAAATATCTCTTGCAGTTAGGAATGTTTCTTTGATGGCTCTCTTTCTCAGTAAATATCTTAAATGGTAAACCTCTTGTTATACACATATCTTACTATTAATAACAACCATCACCCCAAAAATTACCCAATATAGCAATTGAACATAAAACATTGGAAGTGTTTGCAAGACACAGCTGGAGATTTAGCAATAGAATTGCTATTTAGTTTTTTCCTTCTAAGAACATTTCTAGGCTTTATGGCTCAAAATTTTATTTTTGAGATCTCTTGGACCATTGTGTGTGTTTTTGTAATAATGAACAGCTATATGCATTAATTGATGCAGAAGTTGGAATATTATTAATATATTCTCTTTTCTAAAAAAAACTAACCCCTAAATCTACATGTAAATTTATCCACCTCATCTATCACGAAACATAATCAAGAATTGGATCTAAATTGCCTGCTTTATTATTATGATAGATAATCTAAATAATCCTTTAATAAGTTTGAATTCAAAATTGCATATTTATGCTATAATTAAAAACAAAGTAACAAATACCCTCAGGTGCACATTTAAATTACCAACAATCCTATGAAAGAAGATATAAATAAACACTCTTACCACTATTAATATATAAAAAGCTAAATTAAAGTAAACATATACTCCATCCATACCCATAAAATTTAGTATTTTGGATAAGGTTTGGTTTAAACATTGGGAACATAAACTATCAATAATTTTTAAAATATTTTATTTGAAAAGGTGAAACTTATATGTATAGATTCACCTTGAAACCCACTTTTATAAAAGTAATTTAATTTTTAGTTTTTTATATATTTTAATAAAAAATAGATAAAGTTAGGTTTTGGAGATCGTGTCCTTGTCCAAAACGTCATGTTTTATGGGTATGGAGAGAATATGTTATAGCATCACGCCGATCAAGTATACATGCATACATAAGTAACAAGTTAGGGTCCGATCTGCGCACACACACAGAAAAAAAAGATAGGCACGTAGCATTTCAAGATTTAGCACTAGTAATGCATGCATAAATACACACTCGTTTGCATTTGCACTTGTATACACTAGAAAAATCTAGGGGGGGATTCTACATGTACAGTATGTTAAAACTTATTTGTTGAAACAGAAAGCTTGTGCAAGAAAAAGAGAAAAAAATAAAAAAAAATATATGCTAAAATGTGGGCATGTAGCCTTCCAAGATTTTAGGGTAGTTGTTGATACTATGGCGAATAAAATGCATCAATTAGGTAAACCTATAAGAGAAAGTATTTCTCTTTAGAATGGCGGAACGCCACGGCCAGCAGCTAGACCATCCACGATAGCAAAATAATTTTACAGCGTTGGATGCGTCTTTTACGGTTCCTATATCCTCCTACCATTTATTTACTGTGGTCCACGTGTTAGCCTGTGACTGGTTGCCGACAAAATATCCTCCACCTCGTCTCCGCTTCTCCGTGTCGCCGCCTCCACTCCGCTCACCGCCTCCTCCGCTCATCCGCTCATCGCCGCCTCTCTCCCTCTCTCCTGCGCGTCCCCGGCGACAGCGGCGGGCGGCGGCGGCTACGGTTGCGGCTGCGGCGGCCTTCCTCATCCTCCCCATCCTCCCGCGTGGCACGGCTCTCTCTCTCTCTCTCTCTCTCTCTCTCTCTCTCTCTCTCTCTCTCTCTCTCTCTCTCTCTCTCTCCTCGTGCAAGCAAGGCGGCGGTGGCGGTGGCGGCCTTCTCCTCCTCCTCCCCCGCGTGGCACGGGCAGGGCACACGGCGGCGGCAGCCCTCGCCGGGGGTGCTCCCGTGGCAGCTGGCCTTCCCCGGCGCGGCCTCTGCGTCCGCCCCGGTGCCCATCACCGGCCAGGGCGCCGTGGCGGCGCGGCCGCCGTCGGTGGCCGTCGGCGCACGTGCTCCCATGACACGGCCTGGTCCTGGCCGCTCCGCTGTTCCGTGCGTGGTTTGGTCCCTGCCCCCTTCCTCTATCTTTTCCTTCCTCTTCCTGCGGGAGATCTTTCAAGTTTGATAACGTTGCCTGCATGATTTTTGGCTGGATGAGGGGCGAATCTTGGTCAAAGGAAGCAAACAAAAGGCAAGGTCAGTTTCACCCTAGATCTATTGTTCTTCCACTTTTCACTTACCAATCTATATGGTTACTAATACATTTTTTTGGCGTTCTACAGGTGGCTTGCTCGGTTTGATTGGATCTTGAGAGCAAACAATTATTTTGCCATACATCTGAGCACGTGACCATGTAATAATATTTCTATGATTTCTTAGTGTGCAACCCTGATAATTTTGTTTGGATCTTGGTCACCTGCAATGACGAGTGTACTTTGTCTTTTTGTTACATTTAAATTTGAGGGGATGGGCTGCTGCTATGATGATACATCATTAATATTTTATTCAGTGTTTGATCCGATGATCATGAGTTATCTTCCCATAGTTGACATCTCTTACTTTTTTAGGCAATGTTCATGAGCTATGATGATTCTACCTTTTATTACATCTCCGTACTATGTTCGTAGCTGAGGCAATGCTCATGAGCAGTCCTTCTATTTTTGGCATCTCTTTGTACATGTTCCATGATAATTAAGGCAATGCTCAATTGGCCATTCCTGTTTTTTTATCTCTTTGTGCCTATTCTATTTTGTGTACTATGGAGGCACCAATGAGTAGTACCATTTTTTGGCTACAGTCAAACGACTATGCGGTTTGAATTACCTCTTAATTCTAAAATGTTATCTTCTGATGGTGTTGCCGGTGATGATTTCCTACCTTCTCAACTTTGATTGTTGCCTTTGGTTCTCACTGAGACTTGCTTATGATCATTGCCTGTGATGTCAATGATCACATAATAGTGCAATTTGAGCTTGTGTTTACACTGCCTGTGCAGTGATAGATATAATCTTGTTGATTGGCTTGTGATCATTGTCTCTGATCATTTCTTCTAATGTCAAATTATGGACTATTGGTTCTGAGCACATGCCCTATTCCCAAAAAGAATACATTGTCGAACACTTTGGTTTTATGCGACTGCTTTTGGTTCTCCTTTTTCTTTGACCTTTGAGTACAATTATGTGCACTGCTTTTCTTCAAACTCAGGTATAATACATGCAAGACTGAAGAAGAAATACAACAAAGGTCATTGTTTTCTTGCTTTGGAAGTTCATCTAATCTTAGGTTTATTTCCTTTCGTGCTTCAGTTTGTCACATGATGCGTTATTGTTGGTTCAGGTAAATCAAACGTATGTAATGAAGGCAGGCCAATTTTAGCTTAGAATGTGCTCAGATGTTCGGGTTTGCCCTTTGTTGGGTTCACGCTTCATGCACCGCTTTCACATACTAGCATATCACTTTGACATTACTACTACCATATCTGCAAGGTAATCACTGCTATAAGACCTGCTCGCAATCTTCTGCTTGTATGTTCAAGTTAGAATTGTCAGTTTGAAGCATATTTTAATCACACCAAAAGTTAAATTTACGAATCGACAAAACAAATCATATGGGTCTTAAGGTGTTCAGCTATAATTGATTTGCCCAACTTCTCCCATCAATTTGACTTTTTTCGGTTTTTAGGGATCAGCTATTTGGCACATAGCAGCAATCAGATAGATTTCCTTGTGTTACCTTAGCTAATACTGAATTAATATGGAAGCTGTCCTGCAATGCGCTGATTGTCATCTCCTCCATAGCCAAGATGTTAAATAGAGATTGCTTTGAACAATAGTGTTTCATGATTTTTACGTCTGTGTGTGTAGCAATGACAATCATGCTTCAGGAGCAAGGCTCATAGGCGTGGATTGGTACCATGCCAAAGCGGCAAACCACCGCTGCTGCCTGCTCTGCTAGGACTGCTTACATTTTGTTTATGTACACACTCAGCCACAACGACAAGGTGAAATATGTGTGTTTTTAAAAAATTTAGCCTTTTCTTCAGGTCTGCTAATGCTCCTGCAAATATTAATTGATGTATACTTACGTCATGATTTTATCAGAAAACAATTCAGATCTGCTGGTTGCAGCCTAATTTATTGCAGTACTTCATATAGCTTCAATGAATTGATTTCCCCCCTTAGGCAACAGCCTTAGTTTCCTTTGCTTCATATCTTAGGTTGCTGGCCTTTTCGTCAGCCAATTCAATCAAAATTTAAGAAGCATTTTACTTGACTAAGAACAAATCAGTATATGGATTAGTGATTCAGGTACTTGATTATTGTTTTATGACCTCTTTTCCTTCTATTTTCTTGCCCTAGGTTCAGATAAAGCATCAGTCTGCAATAGAATGGAGACATGGAGGGCTGACTCAGCTGTGTCATTATCCTTATATGAGCTTCTATAAGGTTTTAAATTTACTTGCCTAACCATCTAAAATGTCTAATGATGTACACGGCTAGCCGATTTGCAATAGAAGTTAGCACCAATTGGACCAGGAGCATGTGCACGGATAAGGTTTGCATCTATTCTGATTGGTGGTTGAATTGTAAGGCATAATGCTCTGTCAGTGTTGATAGATAAATTTGCAGTTCGATTTCCAAAACAAATAGTCCTTTTGCTTCTATTTTCTGTTTTCAGTACTCATACATATAGCTTTACTAAAGTTATTTGATGCCCAGGATTACGGGTACCTGGAGATAAGAGGCAGCTGCAATCTCTTTCTAGCCATCTGATACAAGTGTTTTCTTTTAGGCGACTGGGCACAAAATTTTGGTCATAGTTCTGGTATGTAGATTTTTGTGTATCTAGACTGCCTTAATGAACCTCTCCTTTTCAGTTTTGGCATCTATGGATTTGTCCATTTAAATGTGCCATAGGCCGACCTCCTATTATGCTTCGATCAGTGTTTATCCTCAATCACTAAGATCTCACCCATTTGCTTTGGAGATATGTGCACTAAAAGCAACTCGCATGTTTAACTCTTTGCCATATTACTTGGAGATATGTCCTCTAAAAATTCCTTGCATGCTTAGCTCTTTGTCATATGCATTGGAGATGAATTTCACAAAAAAAATTCTAATTACCATTTTCTATAGTTATGATTACTTCTCTAGCTTGATATAATCTAAAAACGCTAACTCCATCTATAGTCGCCTTTTCTTCTTATTATTGTTTAATGACGAAAGAAGTTCATTGATCGTTTTCCATCTATTCTTATCATCTAAGTGTTGTTTGAACCGGTAGTGCATATATAGTATGTCATTTGGAACATGCTATTGCAGTGCCACATCTTTATTGAGCATGCAAAAATTAATTTTGGTGTGCTATGCAGAGACCTAAAAGTCATTGATCTTTAATAGCTTAATATGTGTGCCAATCACCAAAAAATGGGCATGTTCTTAGTTTCAATACCAGATAGAAGTTTAATGCATCTGAATCATCTTTACACTGTCCCATGTATTTCAATTCTTTTACTGTATTAATTGATCTTCATATATAACAAACTGAATACTAAATGGTTATCTTCTACATATGGAGTGAATATAGCATTGTTAGTGCCTAACTTATTTTCCGTATAATAGTTTTGCTACATAAAAATAAACTAGCTTGTTCGTTGCTAAGACAATTTATCATCTTTTCTATATATATGCATGTCATTGTCTACTGTGAAGTCAATTTACCCCTACCTTCTATCAATGACTGAATTAATGCAAACACCTAACAAAGTAAAGATATGTCTGACAATGATTTGTATGGAAGCTTTTTAAGTATTGTTTCCATCTCTCTTACAATCACGTGTCATGCCATGGGGTTGATTATATGAATTAAAAATGTGAAGGGGTTTGGTGCTTAACTCCTGCAATTTGCATACATCTCATGTCTTACCAATGCCATCGGTCAACCATTCTATGAAAGCTATTAGTCCTGCCATTTACTCGACTCATCAAACATTTCCTCTTACTGCTCAGTGCCTCAATACGTACTGCTCAATACACACTGCATTTTAATGTTCAACATGGTGAAATTGTATGCTCATGTCCGAACTATACCTGCCATGGAGTGGTCTTTATTGGTTGTCAAGCTGTACTTTCGATGTCTACTTACAGGCTTAGTAGTCGCTTATGTCACTTATCTTTATGTTGTACTGTACTACAAAAGGTCTCACTTCTCTACCCAGCTTATTGTTTCTGTATATACTTATTTTCCAGATTATTATTTAACAACTTTTGATCTTTTTCAAGGTGTCATGGCTACAATTTCTTATATGCCATACCTGTGATATATCATTCCTATTGTCTTAACATATTGACCTCACTTTATGTCACAGAATTGACAAGAACCAACCTCTGATAGACTGATATGAAGTACTGGAAGGGCAACACATTGCGATCCCACATATATCTAGACATGTATTAACATCAGCTATGTTAGACTTTTATGTTTGGCTTGACCTAATACTATATGCCTGTATAATATCCCTCCATTTTTATGATTTCCCAAATGAATTATATATTATCTTAATAACATGCCTATTTGCCTCTTATGGATTTATTCGTATTAAGCATCAAATTGAATCGCAAATAGTCCGACGCGCGCAATGGCGCGCGCAATGTACTAGTAACTAGAAGGAGGCCCCACGCTTCGCGTGGGAAGGAGGGTGGGGCAAAAAAAAAAAAAAAAGAAAAAAAAAAAAAAAAGCGTGCAGTAACGGGCTTTATGTGAACAGTAACGGGGGTGAACAGTAAAGGGTAGCACTGTAGATGAGACCCGGTTATGTACAGTGACGGGTATTTGCTACAGTATCAGACCCGTTGAGAAACGCAAGACCCGTTACTATTTGATGAACAGTAAGCGACGGTTTTGAGGGGCTGCCGGTGGGCCCGTTACTGTTGACCAACAGTAACAGGCCGTCACCAAATTTAAAGATCTATATATATATATATATATATATATATATATATATATATATATATATATATATATATATATATATATAAATGTATATTTTCTAAGTTTTAGCGGTACAAAATTAATTCCTTTAGTATCTAATATATTGGCAATCCATTTCAAAGTATATTAATGCCCATAACAATAACTTAGGTAAATAATACTTTATATAATTGGGACAATTGTATTTCTGTCATCATTTTTACTTCTAGCTGTATGTTTGTCCTCTTTTTTAGACTTTGCATATTTGCCCCTATTTCATGAATTTGAGTGTTCGTGTAATTGTCATCATTCCATCAAGTGATACTAAAATGGTGTGTGTGTTGCTGCAAAGACATATGTACCCCCAGACATAAATGACCCTACAATCCAAAACCTTTTGTACATATAGGTATAAAAATAGAAAGACATATTTTCCATTAAATAACAAAATGACATAATATATTTTGGTTATATTTAGAAACACATATATTTTGCGTGCATCAGTACACAACTAATATATTGCCCGTGCTAACGCTACAGATCACATTACATTCAAATTCAATATTATACAAAATTAATTCTATTAATTTTAGATAGAAGAATATATTTCATTTGCGATATCTGATATGAGTTCATTTCAGGAACATTTGATTCAAAATCATATGCTCGTATCCATAGTAAAATTACAAGCATGACCATTTTTTTCGCACATATTTAATGCACAGTGCAGAGAAGGTTGTGCCTAGAAAATAAATATAAAATCAATCAGAAGTTTTTTTTTGCTTGTTCATAAGTAACACGCCCAAATTTTACCTTTATGAAGGTGGAACTTTAGCACTTGTGGATGATCTTGACTCTGGCATGGTCATTGATAAGTCCAAGGGAGGTTTCCAATCTCCATCTAGTCTCTGGTTGGTGATCGAGTGTTTAGCTGGTTTGACCTGCCACATGAAGTGAAGTGCAATGCAATGCTAGGAACCCAACTGCAAGGGGGAAAAAAGTACAGCACATTCAGAGTCGTACCATCTCAATTGAACTCACCATACAGTTCAGGCAAGACCAAATTGTAAACCAAGAGCTTAGCTTATATGTTGCACAGAGAAATTTGAAATTGGTTGTATAATATCTTGATTGCAGCAATAAATAACAAATTGCTCAGTTGCATCCTGTTTTTTGCTCCCATGTCCAAATTAATTGGTACATACACTCAATTCACCAAAAAACTGATATAATAGAACTCTCATCTGTATTGCCATTTAGGTCAAGCTCTCCAGTGTCCACTAATAAGGTTCAGGTGCCTGGGCATTTGACGATAGAGAATTTACTCTGCTTTCAATTTCATGGTGTAATCACAACAAATTTGCATTTGGCACTACTCATCACATCAGTTAGCCAATACCAGTGCATGATCTGCAGCTAAAGCAACCATCAGAGCATGGAATACACTGAACAAAGTTAAATAATCAGAACCAGAGAACAATTACAATCCAATTCCTGGTTTCGGCAAGTCGCAGGGCAAGCCCATGGATGGCAACGTCTAATCCAATAGCCACATCAATTAGTATCCACACTTCCTCACTTAGCCGACTTGCGTCTTTATAAGCCTCGCTACTCCATATTTCTGTCAGACAACTATATACAAAAATTCTAGATCATCTCTCATCATCGATTTCACTGAATATACAAGGGAAAAATTCCATACGAACAGGTTAGGGTTGTTTATTTGTCAGATAACAAAATTATAAAAGGAGAAATTTCACATCCAAACCCCTGTCTTCTTCGTAGCTACTGTCTTCACTGAAAATGCGAAGAAAAAAAATTCAATACGAACAGGGCGCACCGCGCACATGCCATCCTCCGGAGACGAAATCAGCGCCGGCTGTAGCTATCTTCCGACTACGGCTCCATAGTGAGGAGCAGAGGATGGCGTGTCCTCCTCAGCTGCGGCGGCAAAGCCTTCTCCATTTCCCTGCTCGTCCTGCACCCACCCAACTCTCGCCACCCAGGAGCCGGAACCATGCTGGCCGCGCCGGATCGCCCTGCGCGTCGCTTGTCGCCATCCCGCGACCAGGCAACAGCGGCCGGCGGGGCATACGCGACGATGACGACGTCAGCAGCAGCGGCAGCGCGAGCCACGTCCCTTCTTGCCATCCCTAGGCCTAAGTGCGACCACGACCAGGCAGCAGCGGCCGGCGGCTCTGCGATGTGCACGCGACGGCCGCAGCGCAGCCCAGGGGTTTTTCTTGAGAGAGAGAAAATACAAGGAGGAGGGAGCAGGGTTCGAACCCGGACCGAAGGGCATGAGCGTGGGGGCTAGCGGCGGGCGTGGGATACAGGAGGAAGAGGCGGCAGCGATCATCGTGGCACCAGGCGATCTGGTCTGCTCGTCCTGCTAATCCCGCCAAGCAGGTCGCCGCCGTGCAGCAGGAAGGGCAGCGTGGTTTGCATTTGCGTGCGGCGGCCCCGGTGTTATCGGGCGGGAGGTCGAGGGTGGAGGCAGGATGTGTGACACTTTTTATCTGGGCCGTCCGATGTGAATGAGTAAGGAGAGAGAATGATTGAAATTAAATCTAGGCTGTCTATTTTAATTGCATTGGTTTCCTGGGTACAATTTCGTGGGTGCATCAAGATAAGACTCCTCAGCGGGGGATATTTTTCGTGTGTGGCTGTAGAAAAGAAAATCCGGTGCATCAGTAGATTGATCCCCGGAAAACAATTCTACCATCATCATTAGGATTGCAGGTGGGGCAGGTTGTTAGCGTAACCCGCCGGCTCGCCCCGCAAAATTCATCTTCCGTGGCTCTTGTGGCCCAGCTGCCACGGCTCTTGTGGCCCAGTGTCTTTCCAATTTCAACCCGCAAGAACTCGCATCGCCTGAACCCTACTCACGAGACGTCGGGCGTCGCCCTCCTCTACCCGCTCTACGGCTGTTCCTCCGAACGCCGAATGCCGTGGCAGCCCGTGGCGACCTGACCGACGAGGCCGTGGCAGGCATTGGCGACCTGCTTGCGTGGACCGCCCCGCCGTAGCTCACGCGTCGGTTGCCCACCCGACTGCGCCTGCATCGGTCGGTCGCCAGCCCGCTCGCGGAGACTGTCGTCATGCCGGCCGCCTGCCTGACCGTGCAGACTCCAGCTGACTGCCGTGCCGCAGCCCACAGCTCGCCATGTCGGACGCCCGCTAGTGCAGTGGCCCCACCAGCCGCTTGCCTGCCGTGCTGCTTGCCCCTCACCCGTGCCGTGCAGCCTTGTCTGCCAGCCGTTGCCCGTGCGGCCAGCAAGTATGGATAAGAAGAGGAAGCTGAGGCAGGGGTATGAAAGTCATTTGGGCCTCCTGTTTTCATTTCATTTTCATTTTTTTCTTTTCCTTTAATTTGCTTTCATGTGACGGTGTTTAGAATAGAGGGCGAACGGAAGATTGAAATCGAGAGAGGGCAAATCTGAAAAGCCTAAAAAGCAGGGGGTAGTAAACATATACAATTGCATGTGAAAATAAGGGCAGAAACACAATTTGTCCTATATAATTTTAAACATTTGGACCGAAATAGTATAGGATACATATTTACAGTGTTATATTGTAAACACTCTATTTTGTAGAAAAAAAATTTATGCTATGCATATAATTCTTAGATATAATAACTGAAATATATTAAATTGTGGCTATGTCCCCTGTTTAAAACACTATTTAGTCCAGCAGAATTTTATTCAAATAAAAAAGTTGTCAACTATAGAATTTTATAATTTTTTGAGATCTACAACTTTGTTTTTGTTGTTTCTCCATCTGAGGTAGTTTGAAATTTTAATTTCAAATGTAGGAAATTCAAACGTAATTTTTCATGCATAGTTGAAGTCAAATGAAAAGTTGTCAATTACAAATTCGCACATCTTTTCAAGATTTGAAAATTTTGTTTTGGTCATTTCTCCATCCGAGGTCATTTGAAAAATTCAATTTCAAATGTAAAAGATTAAAACATAATTTTCTATGCATAGATGAATTCAAATGAAAAGTTGTTAACTACAAATTTGCAGAACTTTTGTTGATCCACTAGTTTTGTTTTGACCGTTTCTCCAACCGAGACTTCAAAAAAATGAATTTTTACAAGAAAACATTTATTTTTAGAGGCAGTTGAAATCGACTAGTACCTCTAAAAATCAATTTCTAGAGGTGGCTGGAAACAAAGCCACCTCTAAAAATGGTAGGACTATAAAGGCAGCTAGGTTTGGATGTCACTATAGAGACGGTTGTTAATTGACCCGTCTCTAAAAAAAGCTCTCGATGCTGAAAGTCAATTTTGTAGTACTGTATCAAGTATCAATATACAAGTTTTATATTGAATATGAATAAAGAGGCAGAGCAAAGAGATAAGTAATTTTGATTTTGTAGGTACAAAACACATGAACTAAGCTTACTCTTGATCTTGATAGGGAGTATCATACGCATTTATTAGATGCCATGTTGGATAGTTTGCTTATGTTCTAAAGAATTATTTTTATTTTGGTTGTTTCTCTATCATATGGCATTAAAATGTGAGAAATTCAAACATTTTTCTTGATTAGTTGATTTCAAATGATTTGAAGTTGTCAACTACAGAGTTATATAACCTTTGGAGATCTATAAACTTTTGTTTTGGTCGTTTCTCCACCTAAGGATGTTTGAAAAATTCAAATTTTAATATGTAATTTTTTTACTATTCGACGACCAATTGTAGAGGCGGCTGTAGGGCACCCCTACATGTTTGGATGCATTTGTAGGGGCGATTTACATTGAGCCGCCCCTAAAAAAAAAGGAGGCGTTGCTATGAAACAGTAATGGATTTAGTTTAGACTATTGATATACAGTGATCCTTTTTTAGACTATTGTTTTAGATACAGTGATGGATTTAGTTTAGACTATTGATATACACACAATCACTATTTTGTATTAGATACAGTGATGAGACTCTATGTGTCGGTGTATCGTGAAAGTACCAACTAGTAAATTTATAGATGCGCATTTATGCCTGGATGGTTCGCTAAGAGGACACGGGGAGTATACTGGTTCGGGCGTGAGGCCCTACGTCCAGTTCGAAGGAGTCGTGTTACTTAGCGGCGGTTCGTAGTAGGGGTTACAACCGGTTCGAGAGAGGGAGGGGCTCCCAAGTCTATGATTGAGCGAGGTGCCAATATCGTGGCGTGTGTGTGGTGTGTTTCGGTGGGTTTCGCTATTGAGTTCAACCTGTCTGATGAAATGGCTCGCCCTCCCTTTTATAGATGAAGGGAGGGAACGGCCTTACAGGAAGGGAGTACGAGTGTGCCATGTAGGAAAAGAAAAAAAGGACAATAGTGGAGTGGCTCGTCTGCCTTCCTGGGGTCGGGGCGTCCTTCTTCCTTGCGTCGCACGCATTGGTCACCGGTGAGGTCGCATCGCCGGAGTGTCTGCCCATGTCTTAACAGTGGACGGAGAGGCTGAACAGTTGATTAGAGTGTTTAGAGTATTATCCCGGAGTTAATGACGTTTGTACGGTTCAGGAATGGGTCGTGATGGACGGGCCGTCCGGACTGTCAACCGGGAGGGTGATTAGACGTCGAGCCACGCCTTGCCTTTGACTAACAGTGCGGTCAAGGAACCGGACCACGCCCTGCTCTAGCCAACAGTGCCGCTGGCATTCGTTTCCATGCCCCTTGCTGCCGCCTGCGTCGCGGTCAAGATGCTCCTTTCCCATGCCTGGCGGGCGCAGACGGGAGGGTGCGGTTTGGCTTGTCGCGTGGCGGCCGGGTCGTAGCCTAAGCGTGGCGCAAGCCTCGGGCGGCTTCTCCGTGAAGACGCCAACGAGGGGTCGTGCGAGCCGCGGCCTCTGAGCTACGACCCGGGTGCCCTTCAGCCCCGCGGGGGTCGCCGAGCCGCGCGCCACGGGGTCGAGCCCCGCGCAAGGCGTTGTGCATCCGCGGGCCTCCGCCGCGGCCTCCTAGTGGGCTGTTGGAGCGTCGGCCCATCCGGTCTGGCCTTCGTAGGCCGGTCACGGGCCGTTAATGATTTGCCTGATCTTGCTTAGCCGGGGGCCCAACAGGCCGGTTGTTTTGGCCCCCCCCGGTAGCCCCGAGTCCTTGCGGTGTGGGCCCACGCTGCGGGGACTTGAAGTCGGAGGGTCGTTGCGGTTTCTCCGGTGGGTGTGCGGCGCACCCCGCCCGTGTAACCCCGAGTCTCACGGGGGCGTGGGCCACGTCCACAGAGACTGAATCGTGCGCTTCAGGGTAGTGGGATGCGTCGGTTTCGGATGTGTGCTGGGCAGTTCGCCCCTCTCCCCCTTTCCCGCAATAACGCGCCTCTGAACCGTCGGGGAACCGAGGGGTCGCGTCGGCCTGACGGGCCTCGGAGACCACGCCGGGACTTATCCGGGGGAGGTGTGTTCACAGCGTCGTTGCCTCGGGCTGGCGTGGGGATTAATGTGGCAGGTGGTTGGAAGGCGGGGCGTCGAGCGGGAAGATGAGTGATCTTCCCGCCGCTCGGTCGCAGCGGCCCTTGGGGTCTCCACGGCCCCTATAAAAGGGGTCGTGGCGCACGACCTCTCCTCACCCCTGCTTCTGCTGCCTTCCTCTTGTCTTTCCACTCTTCTCCTTCTTTCCTGCTTTTCTATCTGCTTCGTTGCTGAGATGGAGAGGCGTGAGCCGGCGAGGAGGGCCAGTCCGAGGAGTCCGTTGGGTCTCCGGCCCGCAATGTCTTGGGGGGGGGGGGGCGCAGAGGCCGGGCGCCACCAGACTGCCGGATTTCATCGGTGGGTTATGTCGCCGGCTTCCCGCGGGCGGCGGGCCGTCGCTCTCTTGCGGCGCCGCGCCCTTCGCTCCTCCGGCGGCGGCGGTGCCGTCGGCCCCTCCGCTTCGAGGTCGCCCTCGAAGTGCGCCCGCCCTTGAGGCGGTGGTGGTGGCGCCGAGGAAGATAACCGCCGCCCGTCGCCAGCGGGAGGAGGCGGACCACGCCTGTGCCGGTGAGGGTTTTTCATTCGCTACATCTCGCGTTTTTTCGGTTCACTCGACCGGGTGTGTGCTCTTCGTGTCCCTGTAGAGGCTTTGGCGGAGATGGAGGCCATGGCGGCCGCCAGGGTCGAGCTCGCGGACCTCGTCCACGCCCCCCCGCCGGTGACGTCCAAGAGCGCCTCGAGATGGCACGGGTCTGCATCAATGCCTCGATGGTGCGCGGGGTGCGCCGGGGCGCGGTGGTCGGCTGGCGATGGTGGAGGCGCACTCCGGCATCGATATGACCGACGTCGCGGGCTTCCCGGCCGGCGAGTCCTTGGAGGACTACGCCGCTATGTTGCCGGGCGTTTGAGGAGGCGATGGGAGTCGCAGTGGAGATCTCCCCGGTGGACCAGCTCCTTGCCGGGGAGCTGTAGGCTAGGGTCGGCGATCTCGCCCCCCTTTTTTTCTTTTTCCTGGAAAAAATCATGTAATGCAAAGAAGGGGGTGGATTAATGAAATCTTTTGTTAGTTCTGCGAGTTGGTTTAATTTTTATTCTCTTAACCGTAAATAAGTTAAAAAGTCGATAGAGAAGTCGCAAGAACGATCATGCGAAAATGAGTAAGCGCAAACGGTACGTTCGGGGAATCGACCCCCGTGAGTTGAAGGGTCGAACTAGTTCGCTTGTTTCGGTGTTGTGTTCGTGCGCACGTTTCCTGGGGGTGCGGGGGTCGTACGCATTCGCCCCCAGGGTTTATTTTAGTTTGATGTTTCTGACATTTCTGCCCTCGAGCCCCCGGCGCCCCCAGGTTCATGTGGGCCCGGTCTGGGGGTCGAGTCTTCTCCCCACGCGACCCTTTAGTGGGGTCGGAGGAGGTGGACAACGCTGTGCCATCCCATTGGTTGGGTCGAGGCGCAGTATCCGGCGAGTTGCTAGCGGGTAGTTCAAGTGAGGCCCAGGTTCCCGGCCTTTGCGGCGCGTGGTGTGACCAGCCTCATAAATTCAGGTACGATTCGTACTTTTCCTAAGCCGTCCGCGGGTTCGTGGGCTTGATGCCTTTTTCGCAAAAATTTCCGAATTAGAGATCAACCTTAGACTCGAACACAGCCCGAGAAAGCCCTAATCACTTCGCGTGTTTGGGAAATTAGGCCGCCAGTGGGCTTCTTTCTCGGGTCGTCCCTCATTCAGTCGGTCTGGGGCGGCCGTGATCCCTTCGCGGGCGGGCCTGCGGACCCCGGTCCTGTTTTTGGACCTTGTTACGTATGAGTTAATTTTTCGTAATTGAGTACAAACTCGTGGTACAAAATTAATACAGGAATTTAACCGTTATACGAAGTGAGTAAAACGGAGTAAATGTAATGTGCGCGAGAATTTAGCCTCAGGCGAGTTCACGGGTCTACCGATCGTGGCCAGAATTACGGCTAGGTGAGTTCATAGCCGTCGTCGCTGTCGCTGCCGTAGTCGCTGAGGAGGTAGTCGCAGACGCCGAGGAAGTGGAGTAGCGCTTCCGGATCCTGGAACTCGTCGTCATCATCGCCGCGATGCCGTGGGAGGCGATCGCCGTCGTCGATCCTCGCGCGCGAGATCCGGTGGTGACCGTGGCGGTCTTTGGGCGTGGGCGTGTCGGAGAGGCGTCGAGGTTCGTCCCTTAGGCGTGATCGGCGGCGGCGAGCGCCCCGGTTCTTGTGGCGGCCTCTTCCCCTGCATCTTGCGCCGGAGCGAGCTGACCTGCTGGTATTGCCGTGCCAGCCGGATTGTCGTCATAGAGGCGTAAGTCGGCGAACGATGCGGAGATGGCATCGACGTTGGCGTTGGGTGGGAGGAGCATCATGTCGTAATCCACCCCAATGCTGATGAAATCGAGATTCCCAAACCGGACATGGGTGCCCGGAGGGAACTGAAGATCGTTGGATTTGGCCATCCGGATCTTTGGATTTTGGAGACGAAACGCGCAAGGCCCCTATCTCGTGCGCCAACTGTCGGTGTTTTGTGAAAGTACCAACTAGTAAATTTATAGATGCGCCTTTATGCCTGGATGGTTCGCTAAGAGGACACGAGGAGTATACTGGTTCGGGCGTGAGGCCCTACGTACAGTTTGAAGGAGTCGTGTTACTTAGCGGCGGTTCGTAGTAGGGGTTACAACCGGTTCGAGAGAGGGAGGGGCTCCCAAGTCTATGATTGAGCGAGGTGCCAATATCGTGGCGTGTGTGTGGTGCTTCGGTGGGTTTCGCTATTGAGTTCAACCTGTCTGATGAAATGGCTCGCCCTCCCTTTTATAGATGAAGGGAGGGAATGGCCTTACATGAAGGGAGTACGAGTGTGCCGTGTAGGAAAAGAAAAAGGACAATGGTGGAGTGGCTTGTCTGCCTTTCTGGGGTCGGGGCGTGCTTCTTTCTTGCGTCGCACGCGTTGGTCGTCCGCATCGCCGGAGTGTCTGTCCATGCCTTAACAGTGGACGGAGAGGCTGAACAGTTGATTAGAGTGTTTGGAGTATTATCCCAGAGTTAATGACGCTTGTATGGTTCGGGAATGGGTCGTGATGGACGGGCCGTCCGGACCATCAACCGGGAGGGTGATTAGACGTCGAGCCACGTCCTGCCTCTGACTAACAGTGCGGTCAAGGAGCTGGACCACGCCCTGCTCTGGCCAACAGTGCCGCTGGCATCCGTTTCCATGCCCTGTGCTGCCGCACAGTGCGGTCAAGATGCTCCTTTCCCATGCCCTGCGCGGGACGCAGACAGGGAGGGTACGGTTTGACTGGTCGCGTGGCAGCGGGGTCGTAGCCTAAGCGTAGAGCGCAAGCCTCGGGTGGCTTCTCCATGAAGACGCCAACGAGGGGTCGTGCGAGTCGTGGCCTCCCGGGCCTCGACCCTCGGTGCCCTTCGGCTCCCCGAGGGTCGCCGAGCCGCGCGCCCTGGGGGTCGAGGCCCTGCGCCTGGCGTTGTGCATCCGCGGCCCTCCGCCGTAGCCTCCTAGTGGGCCGTTGGAGCGTCGGCCCATCCGGTCTGGCCTTCGTAGGCCGGTCGCGGGCCGTTAATGATTTGCCCGATCTTGCTTAGCCGGGGCCCAACAAAGGCCGGTTGTTTTTTGGCCCCGACACTATGTAATGTAGAGGGTTATTTCTTCCTAAGTATTTATTAATACCATCCATGAGATGTGGTGCATTAGTACACAAACCATTTCTCTTGACACTAGCGTTTCATTTCTACTGGCGGTTTCTCTTTGGAACAAATTTGTAAAAATCGACCTTATTTCTATAGGCGTTTCTCTTAAGGAACCGCCAAGTAGAAATACGATTTCTATTGGCGGTTTTCTTAAGGAACTGTCAGTAGAAATCGACTATTTCTACTGGGCGGATTTCTTAAGGAACCGCCAATAAATCGATTTCTACCGGCGGTTTTTAAAGAAATCCGTCCGTAGAAATAATTTGAAATTAATTTTTTGAGTTTTTCAAACTTTCTCGGATGAAGAAACTCCCAAAATAAATATTGTAGATCTCAAAATATGAAACTTTGTAGTTGACAATTTTCATTTGAAATCATCTTTTTGTGGAAAACTACGAACGAAATTTTCAAATTTAAAATTTAAATTTTGCAAATAACCTCGGATGGAGAAACACTCTAAATGAAAGTTGTAGATCTTGAAAAGTTATGAAACTTTGTAGTTAAATATTTTTTCATTTAAATTCATTTGGACCCTTAAATATTCAATTTTCTGTCGGGTTTGTATAATATGTGGGGAAAAAAATGAGCTATAGGCATGAGTGAGTGTATGGTATAGTGGTAAGGGAGGGATCGCGCGAGGCCGAGGTCGCGGGTTCGAATCCCACCGGCGGCGTAGCGCGTGATTTTACGCGAAAAAATGCGATGGAGATGGGTGGGCGGGTGCCTCCCCTGGTTCGAAAAATATTTTTTGCTGTTTATAAAATAATTTTTTGCTATTTTTTTCGCGTTTTCTGAGCAACGATTTCTATAGGCGGTTGGTTAAGAGAACAGCCTGTAGAAAATCGATTTCTACTGGCAGTTCTAACCAACCGCCAGTAGAAATGACCGATTTCTACCGGCGGTTCAAAAAAACGCTAGTAGAAATACGTTTGGAACCCACAGTACTGGCTTTTTCTGTACTAGTGGTGGCCTTAAACATCAGAGTATATGCAATCACAGATCGACTGGAACAGCCTATATCAGATCATGTCTCCTGTATATATTCTAGCCGGTGTAGAGCAAGGGTTAATGAATTAATTAGTACTGTATTAACTGAATCGCACACGTATGCGTTTCAACAAAAATAGCAGATATGATGCACCAGTGATGATCTGCATATATACGTGCATGCGTCAGTCAAGCACGAGTCATGCCTCGTCATGCCTAAGCAAGCAGTTTTTCTGCACGCACACGACGGCATATATATATAAAATACTAGCCATTGATGCCCGCGCTTCGCTGCGGATGACCTACTTAAGATACACTTTATTTAAGTTTTTTATTGTGAATAAATTTACCTCCCCTAGCATCACTGTAGGATGGATAATAAATATATTATTATCCATACTATCACTAAATTAAGGTATTTGCTGCACCATACCAAATACTTGTTTACCATTTTTTTATGTTCGTATGACAATTTATTATGCACTTTGTTTGCTTTTATTTTAATGACCATATTATTTAGTTCTACTGTAGGAGGAAGCTTCTTTAGTTAGTATTCATAATAAAACAAATAGCTTTTTAAAGTTTATTATTCCTTGCCGTTCTTCAAGATAAGAGTCATGGTTGCCTATATAGAATAAGTAATCAGAACTTTGTTCTACCATGGATATAATTTATCAATAGGAGGGCCATGGAGTTTATCATTTATATACAGTTTTCGATCAAGCAATAATGGTTAGGATTTGTGGATTCTGCATAAGTAGGTCATTGAAGCTACAATACAAACAGATTGCCATGAGTGCTAGCTTAGGTTAATCACTAATACCTAATTTGTTGCTCTTTAGCAAATGATGACTTCTATATGTGCTGTAGTTGTTAAGAGACCAGTGTACCAGAGTTTAGAGTATGATCTTCTTAAGGGCCTGTTAGGATCATAGCTAGATTATTATAATCTGGGTTTTGCTAGTATTATAATAATTAGGATTGTGGGATAATATTAATCAAAGTGCTTGATCTTTGGACTATGGTTGGTTAAGATGAGAAATAACTTTGGCATGTTGGACACAAATGATTGGGACAAATTAATTAATTAGACTTTCAGCACCCATATTCCCCTGTGACTTGTTCTCACCTAGATTATTAATTGGATCAAGGTAATCAAGAGTTTTTTATTATAATAATCTATCATATAATCAATATGGTTTGGATAAAAAATTGATTATATGATTATTATAATCATCTGGGTATCTAGATAGGGCACACATTACCTCATGCATGCTTGTATAGGCAAGATAAAACTCTGTAGACATGTGAAGTTGGAGGAGCAACGTCCCTTCAATCCACTGCTAGGTGCAAAAAGATTATTAATGTACAATAATATCTCAACTATTCACTTCACTGCAATAATGAGAGAATATGTTACGTCCAATCCAACATGTATATGCTGCATGCATGCATATGCACTTGGCCCATTGCAATAATGAGGCCTCGTTCAGATTGAAGTTTTTGTAATCGGAACTCATATAGTACTTTTATTTGTATTTGGTAAATATTATCCAATCGTGGACTAACTAGCTTTAAAAAATTCGTCTCGTGATTTACAACTAAACTGTGTAATTAGATATAATTTACTAATATTTAATGCTCCATGCATGTGGATAAAAATTGATGTGATGGAGAGAGAGTGAAAAACTTGAAACTTTGAGGGAAAGAGGAAAAGGCTAGGCATATTTTTTCACTTTTCAGCATGCATGCATGCACATACCCTCACTTTATTTCAACATTCGAAGAAGATATTGGTATAATTAAATGTATGTATAGCTAATGCTCTGAGAGCAAGTATAGTAAAGGATTGTAGGTCTGGACTGAGAGAGGAGAGAGAGAAACAAGATGCATGTTTACGGCCGAATTAGAGACACAAGAATTGTAAGAGAGATAAAGAAATCACGTATTAATAGTAAAGAGATAATTACTATTGAGTGAGCTTAGAAGTAGGCTGTAAAAATTAATACAGCTAGCAGCAAGTTACTCACATCGTCTCTGAATATCTATTGTTCTTATTTCCCAAGAACAACTTTGATTAAATATACATTTAAAATATTAATATTTATTAATTATTATCATAGATAAGATATTTTAATCTAGTTTTTTAATAAATTTATTCAAAGATATAAATATTACACGTATTTTCTATAAATCGAGTGAAACTTATAGCATGCACACCAATAATGATAAATAATAAGGGGCGGAGGGAGTATATAATTAGCTTTGCTGTAATGCATATATACATGTGTGCCAACTTTCCGTTGCATGCATATTAATATTGTCAATGCCTTTTTGGTCGGTAGAATAAATAAGTTGGTAGAGGGTTGGTAGAATAAATGTATGGTCTATTTGAAGCGATGGAGCATGTCTGTCACAAGACATGATGTTACAATGCATGCATGATACTGCTGCACTAAGCTCAAGTTCTTATCTGGACCGCTAAAAATAAATCATATGGACCAGACAATAGAGGCTACGTGGACACTCTCTGAGCCCGCCTAGACGGCGTGCCTTCATATTTTTAATAATACACACACCAACAATGACGATGACCGACCAACCATCATTCCGACTGCATCGAAAAGGTTGGAGCACAATTCCGTCCAGATCAAACGAATCATTCGCATCCAAAAGGTCATTTGTCTCCTCAGGATTGATGAATGAAATCTATCTCTGGAGTCAGACTAATAGTAGGTATAATAAGAGACGGCAAGAAGGTTACATGCTGATGCGGAAAAGAAAAATGAGAACAGAAAAAAAAGTGGCCTATAACTTATATCCAACTAAAGGCACAAGAACAAATAAATTTGTGAGAGTTAAAGGTGAGCTACAAGAGAGTTAACTATATATGAGTTGGCTGAGAAGTAGGCTATAGCTAGCTTAAGGTTGTATTATTAGCTTTACTCTAACAGGTTATAACCTGGCCCTTAAATCATGTTGCCATTTGGCCACATTCTTCCTTCTTGTGAGGCCACTCGGAAAGGTGGATGTACACCACAAGTTTATTATTGAATTAATGGTCAGACATTTCTAATTTTTATAAGAATTTCAATATTGATCTTTTTTAATTATAGAAGGCCTTGTGAGGCTTAACATTAATGCTCTACTAGGGATCTCTAGTCGAAGTTTCTTGAATTTATCTTGTTTTGCTAGCGCGATTTGTATCTTATGTGGATCCTAAGCTTAAGTAATATAAGCTTTGGTTGCATCTCTTTGTGTGACATCATTAATCTATATTTAACATTGCAACTTTTAATTTTGTTGTCATAATTATTTTATTCATTGTGTTAATTTTCCTTTTATTAAGGACAATACTCCATATCCAAGACTACCGCAAGGCTCCTCCAATGGCTCAAATAGTGGTTTCATCTTGCACCGCGACACTTAACATGCTGAATTTGTTATACCAAAATATTAGAAATATAGTGTTATTGTTTTATAAAACATATAGGGTTTGAATTAAATTGTTAATATTTATATGACACAATATTTCTTCAAAATGATAAATATATTTAAGACAACTTATTACCATGGAGTATCATTGATTTAAAATTGTTAGTCATTGCTATGTACTTTGTTAAGAACTTATTTCCGCCCTTGATACGATATTGAAACTAATATTTATCTAAAGTGTACTTATTTTCTTGGTCTACAAGGTGGAATATGGCATTATGTTTACTTTTATGTTAACCATGTACATAGTGTGTAATTTAAAAATATACATAACATACTTTATGGATATTGAATTATTTTTTGGTAATATAGGTTATATTTGCATTTAGGAGATACTTTTGTTAATTATAATGGCTTAGGTGGATAATTTAGACACAAATTAAAATGTGTGGGTAATTTGAATGGAAACTTAGGGATGACTTTGTATTATGTTTTATAATTGTATATGTGGGTAATTCATAAAAATATGAGGAGGTTATTTTAAATTATCTCTCAAATAGTAGAATTAGGTAATTTAGATACAAATCTAAAGTCAGACATGAATAATTTAGATGCAAATTTAGGGAATTATTTTAAATTTCTTTCATAATAACATATATGGGTAATTTAGATACAAATATAGGGGTTGTTCTAAAATGTCTTTTATAGTGGCAGAGGTAGGTAATTTCGATGAAAATTAGGGGTTACTTGATGTAATTTTTCATAATAGATAAAGGTGGGTGTACTCTTTTTTTTTTATAAAATATAATAGATCCAATGGCTATTATTAGGCTAATGATTAAAGAATATTAGGCCTGATGTTTCGATTATTGTAAGAATTTCTGTATTTTTTTTTTTTGTTATGTATGGTGAGAACTAATGTGAAGCCTCCAACTATTTTGATGAGAGAATAAAGTTTGTATCATCATGGTGATTCTCAGTTTTGACATTAAATTCAGGCATTCAGCAATGTAGACTATTGCTATAGACGCAATCTGTGATTTTGTTATTATAGTGTTAGATACAGTGATGAAACTCTGTATTGTAGAGGATATTTCTTGTAGAATATAATACTCTCCGTGTGATGTGGTCACCTTAAATATTAGAGAGTGCTATCACACATACTGGAACAGAATATAATACTTATCAAGGCTTTTTCCAAATGTGCCATTATAAAAGTTTGTAATTCCCTACGAGCCACTAAAAAGGTTGAGCGATGACAGGCACGATTAGTCTGAACTTCTTTGCCCTTCATACCACTTCTGTCCAAACTACAGGTGTGAAAAGTTAAAAATGCCCTCAATCAAAATATGCTATTATTTATTTTGAGCATCTTAGCAATCTCAAATAAAAAATTCAAAACTATAAAAGTATAGATCTCGTCAAGATATACAATTCTCCCACAAAAAGTATCATCATTTGACTCCATACGGAAAATATATGATTTGATATGATAAATAGGTCTCACAAAAACATATCTTTTTTTGTACAGAATCAAATAAAGATAATTTTTATATAAAAATTTTAGATCTTGATAATATCTATAACTTTCTAGTTTTGAGTTTTTTATTTGAAATCGTTAAGATGCTGAAAAAAAAATAATACCATATTCTGACATGAGGGTTTTTTTTTTGACTTTTCATACCCGCAGTTTGAAACCGTTATATCCAAATTGGACCAAAGTGGCATGGAGGGCAAAAAAAAGTTCAGATCATTGGTACCTGTGACCATTCAACATTTTAATAATCTATAGAGAATTACAAACTTTTTATAATGGCATATAGGTGAGAAAATGTAACACACGCAGTGGGGGGATTAGGGCTAGAGGATTAGGGGAGGAGAGGAGGAGGGAGAGGGCAACGGCACTCGCATGGGACGGCGCGGCGGCGGCGCGAGGGCAGGGGGCGGCGGCACAGGAAGAGGAGGAAAGAGAGGAGGCGGGGAGATTGGAATAAAAGGACTTGCCCAATTAATTTTTGATCAAATCCAATTGCAATGCTCTAATATTTATAGTCTCAATTGAACTTTAACAGGAAAGTTTAGTTTTCTAATCTTAATTCCTTAAATAATTAATAGTAAAAAGGTAACGAGGCGAATCAGCGGCAACGGCGGCCGTGGTGGGGCCCGCTGCTCCCCACCGCGGCAGGGGGGGGGCGGCGCCCGCTGCCCTGCTTGCTCTAGGGTGGGCCGTGGAGGCCCTGTCTGCTGCCCATCTTCCCCTTTTAGGCCTCCGTTGGCCCACCGAATTTGCCAGCTGTCACCGTCCTGATCTGACGTGTGACAGAAAACCTCATACTTATTGCTGCTGTGTTGTAGGTTGTGTAGAGGATGGGTCATTTTTTTATAAAAGAAATATTCGGACCTCTGCGAATGCACACAGCCCAAGAGCATGGCTTAATGCATTAATAGTCAGTATTACTTGAATCCCACGCGTATGCATTTCATGCTTTTCGGAAACTAACAATTTGATGCACCCTTACGTGATATCTGCAAATATACATAAGCATGCGTCCGTCAAACACAAGTCATGCCTAAGCAGGCAGTTTGTGCACGCATGGCACGACGGCATGCACCAACAATGACGACGACCAAACCATCATTCTGACTGCGTCGCAAAAGCTTACTGGAGCACTACGAATCCAAATTAAAAGGCTCGTTTGTCTCCTGATGAAATCTAACTGGAGTCAGATTAACAACGGGTTGTATGTAACCCGGCCGGCCGGCGCCCTTCCATCATATTCCGCCATTTCGCCGCATCCTTCCTAAATAATAAAAAAAGGGAAGGTTGGGCCACTCGAAAAAGGTGGATGCACACCACAATGAATTGGTCACTACTGCATGCTCTTTGGTTTAGTTAGCATAGCATTAAGCCATGCATCAGCATGTGAAGCTAGTGCCTAGCTCCAAGAACATTCCCGTGAAGAAGCCCTGTACCATCCTCGCAGGTGCACTCGTACTAGAGAGTTTCCATGGCGCTTTTGTCATGCATGACACACATAATATGTATATGCATATGCAATAATGCAGACAAGGATTATTCGAGGAGGTAGGCTAACAGTACAAGCCCAGCCCCTTCGTTTATATACGCATGGGTAGCCCATGCAGATCCCTCATCATCATCAAGCCCAACGAGAGACAATACACACAGCGTTACACACATCCATCAACAAAGCTAGCGAAGCAAGCAGGCGTACATCAACAAATAAAACCCAACGAGACACCAAGGTTTTGCTAGTGAACCCAATTGTTGGTCAGGTGTTCCACATGGCGATTCCAAGAAAGATTATTGGTGCTGCACCGCTGATAATCCTTGTGATAATGGCGTTCTTGGCCGTCTCAGGGGCGGCAAGGCGACTGGGCGGCGATGTCGTCTGGACGCCAGCCGGGGACTCTGTCTCCGGTGGTGACGACGGTGTGGTGATCCAGTTCCTCCGGCAAATCTACCTGCAGAAGCTTGGGGCGGGGCCCTCCTGTGGCACCAACAGCTCACATGGTGGGTGCCCAGGGCACCCGTAATCTTTCAAAGATTCTGGCTTACATAAAAATGGCGGGATAGCCTATGAAAGCAATCTTTGATCACGACGTCGGGTGTGGCTCTTGCTTTCATGGAGGAGAGGGTAATGTTAATTAGTTGAGTGGCCACACAGTGGTGCTCATATTCTTTGTATACCTTGTTCTTTTTATTATTGTGATTCATTATGCGGAGTTTAATTTGGGTCTATATATATAATTTACCCGGTGTTCATTAGTTTAACTTGTAACAAAGAATGACCCATGTACTGCTTTGAGCAAAAGGACGTTGTGATTGCATTTATATATATTCATTTGATTTTGTTCCAGATTTTTTAATTAGAGAGAACGGCACATATGTATACACGTTCCAGACATGTATGTATCTAAAGCCTCTCTCACACGTATGTGCAGTGCAAAATGTGGAACTCACATTTCGGGGTTAGTATGAAGGTAAAATGGGATTTCCTCCGTTTCATAACCTTTACAATAAATGATGGATCCCAAATAGGTTCTAGGAGAGAGATAAATAGTTGGAAAGCACACCTTTCTATAGTAGTATCCATATTATACATCTTACATCATAAACAGGATTCAATGTACGAGTTTTCAGTTTTTCTCCCCTAATATGTTAGCAAGAGATCTCATCGGGCTAGATTAGTAGCAGGAGATTATGCCCAGCTTCCACATATTATTATGTCTCCTTACCTGTGTCAACTAGAAAACAAGATATATATATTTTCACTAGTAGAGAAAAGACTTTTGGTTCAATAATTTAGTCTCGAATAGAATTGAACCCATGATTAATGTGAGCATTAGTTCATCTAACTTTTTTTTTTGTATCAGAGGACTATATTAGTCTTGGTTGGTATTACGAATGTAGACAAAAGAGCCTTGGCCCTTTAGTTTCGGTTGGTAATATCAACCTAGACTAAGGACCCTTTTAGTCTCAGTTAGAGACACGAACTCGGACTAAAATTACATAAAAGAAAGGTGTATCAGATGTGTGGTGGGGCACAGGGACTAAAGTGGGAGGTTGTGATTTTGAATCTCTACAACTACGTTTGTTTTTATCCAATATACATCCTATTCCTAGTTATAGGAACTAGGACCGGAACTAAAAGTCAAGGCCTTTAGTCTCGATCACGCAGTCCTAGTTTCCAAAACCGAGACTAAGGGGGTTGTGAACTAGAATTGAAGTCTGGTTCTCTACCCGTGTTGACCATCTAAATAGCCCTAGGGTGGTCTTAAAGGCGGTTTTATTAATGTGACCATCTAAATAGCCCCTTAGGGTGGTCTTAAAGGCGGTTTTATTAATGTGACACATTACGTGGTTGAACATGGTTCTGTGATAAGATTGTCAACATAACTCACTACTAAAATGGTGAAATTCTCCTAATTTTTTTTAAGTAGTACTAAAATATTACCACTAGTTATAGTACATGAGAATCCTCATTAAGAGACATTTAGTAGAAAAAATTTATACTAAATTTTAAATATGGAAACACTAGAAGAAGCCAACTTCATTAGGAGAAGTAAAAAATTATGGTTGTGACTCCTAATGTTTCGATGATCAACTATAACCTCTTAACTAATAAACTAAGTATTGCGGATTTTCAAGTATTCAATAATGTTCAAAATCACCAGGTATCCTGGCATGCTTACCCTATATGGTCGCCACGCCAGCCATAATCTACCGGGCCCATGACAACATGAAGCAGGGTCGAATGGTGACATCAGCTCCTCCATAACTCATGGTTTGGTGCACATTTGGGGGCAAACCTAATAAAGTGGTACGACAGAGTGAAGAATATAGGGATACCATGGGGTCTATCCTCCGTAGCCCGGCCTATCGTGTGCGCCCTCATGTGATGTCTGTTGTGAGGAGGTGAGAGAAGGATGCACAAGTGCACAACAGTGGGCATTGGCAAGACTTATAAGCCGACTGATAAGCCAAAACACTGTAGAATCAGTTGACTTTTTGTAAGAAGAAAAGCGAACAAGCTAGTCTACGAGATTGGCCAGGGTTACTTAGATATGAGTAGTATCATTTTGGAATTCATTTCATGCTCCCGAGTAGAAACGAATATCTTAGTCGACAAGATATATTTTATGATTTTTTTCATGAACCAGAATGTCCATCAACAAATTAGATTTTTTTTCAGTGTCTGCTGGCAACACGGTATTATTACTTTTAATTAGTTCCCGCAGCACATTTTATCTTGAAAGAAACATAGTGGTGTCACGACTCGGACTAATCACTCGGTAATTTCAGATAAGAATTGGAATTTAGACTGGGTTTCAGCAGGAATTGGGGATAGATTCAGGAAGAACAGCAGAGGTTGGAGACGAGAGATACAGTTTCGGGAGGAATTAATCTGTTCTTCGATACTCTGTACTTCTATTACAGGGGTTTATATATTCACCCCGCCGTATCAGGCAGCTATCGCCACCAACCACACGATACTCGCTGACAGAACTGGCCCACCGAGGCCCACTCACTTGACTTGGACGGCCGTCTGCTTCACGCTTCTCAGCCACCTGATGCCGTCATTACCGGACGCCCACTAGTATCTCCACGCCTCTTGTTATGATGCCTGACATTGCCCCCCCCATGAAATCCAGCTTGTCCCCAAGCTGGTGAAGTTGGGAACCGTCGATGCAGATCGTTCACTTCTTCCCAGGTCATCAGGTAGTGTGGCAGTGAATCCCAACGAACCTGAACTTGAGCAAGAGCTGAGGCACCTTTCAGCACCATCCTGGACTTGGTGAACTGTACTGGAGACAGTACAACATCAGGAGCATCAGGTAATTCGGCAATGTCATCATGCACTGGAACTGATGAAGGCACAAACTTCTTCAATTGCGACACATGTATGACTGGATGTATCTTAGATCCTTCTGGAAGTTCCAATTTGTAAGCCACTGCGCCCACCTTCTGAAGAATGGTGAATGGCCCATAAAACTTGTAGCTCAACTTCTGATTGCTACGGGGAGCCACAGAAGACTGCACATACGGTTGCAGCCTGAGGTATACCTTTTCCCCCACCTGGAATTCCCTTTCACTTCTCTTTTTATCTGCTTGTATCTTCATTCTCTGCTGAGCTCGATGAAGATGATGCTGAATAGAGTCATTCAGTAGATTCCTTTCAGTCAACCACTGTTCAAGCTCTGGTGAGTGTACAGCTGAAGTATTGGAAATCCCAAAGTGCTTAGGGGGGTGGCCATACAGCACCTCAAAGGGAGAACGACCCAGAGCTGAATGATAATTTGTGTTATACCAGAATTCTGCCACTGCAAGCCATTTGCTCCATTGACGCGGGCAAGCATTGACACTACACCTCAGAAATGTTTCAAGGCACTGATTAAGTCTTTCGGTTTGCCCATCTGTCTGGGGATGATACGAAGAGCTCATCATGAGTTTTGTGTCAGATAGCTTAAACAACTCCCTCCACACAGCACTTGTGAACACCTTATCCCTATCAGAGATAATGCCTTGAGGTAGACCATGAAGCTTATACACATGATCCAAGTAAGCTTGAGCTACCTGGAGAGCAGTGAATGGATGGGCCAGAGGTATGAAATGACCATATTTGGTGAACTTATCCACTACAACCATGATAGTGTCAAACCTCTGAGATTTTGGCAAGCCTTCAATAAAATCCATGCACACAATCTGCCATGCTTGATCAGGGACAGGTAAGGGTTGCAGTAGGCCTGGAAGTTTGACAGTTTCTCCTTTTGCCTGCTGACAGACCTGACATTCTTGCACAAATCTTTGCACATCCTTTTTCAAACCAGGCCAAGAGAAAAGATTCCTCACTCTGTAATAAGTGGCCAGAAATCCTGAGTGCCCCCCCACAGCCGAGCAATGGACTGCTTGAAGTACATGTTGTTGTGCTAATGTATTGTATCCAATCCAAATCTTCCCTTTGAACCGAATAATTCCATCCTGAATGGTATAATCAGCTCCTGGTGCAGCTAAGATTTCCACTGCAGCTGGATCATCTTGGTAGCCCAACCTGAGTTGTTGCAGCCAAGTAGGGTTACAAAATGAAATTGCCTGCAACTCATTGGGTTCATGACATCTAGATAAAGCATCTGCCACAGTGTTATGGATGCCTTGCTTATAGCAAATTCTGAACCTCAGATCCATTAATTTCATGAGTGCCTTGTGCTGGATCTTGGTACTCACTCTCTGCTCAGTAAGGTACAACAAACTGCGATGATCAGTTCTAATGACAAATTCAGCATGTTGAAGATATTGCCTCCACTTGTCCACAGCTAATATGATGGCCAAGCATTCTTTTTCGTATGTAGATAGAGACTGATTCTGTTTACTCAGAGGCTTACTCAGATAGGCAACTGGATGACTATCCTGAAGTAACACGGCTCCAAATCCTACCTCAGAGGCATCAGTTTCCAGCACAAACTGTTTAGTAAAGTCAGGAATGGCCAGAACTGGAGCATGAATCAAAGCATGTTTGAGCTGGTCAAAAGCAGTCTGAGAAACAGAGGTCCAGACATAAGGATGACCTTTCTTCAACAACTCAGTGAGAGGCTTGCTGATTAAACCATAATGCTTTATAAATTTTCTGTAATAACCAGTCAGCCCTAAGAATCCTCTTAGTTCTTTCACATTCTTTGGAATAGGCCACTGCTCCACTGCTTGAATCTTTGACTTTTCTGTAGCCACACCAGCAGCAGACATACAATGGCCCAAGTACTCCACTTCCTGTGTAACAAAGGAGCATTTTGACTTTTTGATGTAAAACTTATGATGGTCCAGTATTGCAAACACTTGATGTAACAACTGAATGTGCTCTTCCAGAGTCATGGCATAAATCAAGATGTCATCCATAAAGACTAACACCCCTTTTCTCAGTAGTGGAGCAAAGATTATATTCATGATGCTCTGAAAAGTTGCTGGTGCATTAGTAAGGCCAAAAGGCATCACCAAGAACTCATAAAGGCCACTGTGAGTCTTGAATGCGGTTTTGTGTGTGTCTTCAGGTTGTATGCAGATTTGGTGATAACCTGCTCTAAGATCCAACTTAGTGAACCACTTAGCACCAGCAAGTTCATCAATAAGCTCATCCACTAATGGCATAGGATGCTTGTTCTTCACTGTTTGAGCATTCAAGTGACGATAGTCAACACAGAAGCGCCAGCTGCCATCCTTTTTTCTCACCAAAAGCACAGGGGAAGCATAAGGGCTGACACTTGGTTTAATGATCCCTTGCTGCAACATGTCAGTTAACTGTTTCTCAATCTCATCTTTCTGTGCAGGTGAGTATTTGTAAGGTCTTATATTGACAGGAACAGCTCCCGGCAATAACTGTATTTGATGATCAAATGGTCTTGTAGGTGGCAAGGCACTAGGCTCTTGGAATAGGTGAGAATACTGAGCCAATAGGGGCTGTACTGCTGCAGGTAACTCATCCTCAGATACAGAAACCACCTGTGCCATTTGATTGCTCATCATATCACTAAATTCAAAATCAGGGACCTTGATTTGCACACCACATGTGAAGTTCTGCTGCTTAAGCATTCCCAACAGCCTTTTCTCAGAGACAGCAAAACACTGAGGTTGATTGTGCCCAATGCCATGCAATGTGATTCGCTGACCATGATGAGTAAACCTCATTAGCTTCTTTGACCAGTGCACCCACATTGGACTGCAAGTCTCTAGCCAATCTTGTCCCAAAATCATGTCAAAGCACTTGAGAGGAAGAACCCCAGCAGTTGAAATGAATGAGTGCCCTTGTACAGTCCACAACAGGTCCTTTACTTGCTGAGAGCAGGTCATGGGACTGCCATCTGCAGCCACCAACTGAGTAGGCCTGCAACTGACCAATGGTACTTGCAACTTAGCTGCCAAGTGGCTGCTGACAAAAGTACCCACACTGCCGGAGTCTATCAGAATTAACACTTCCAACTTGCCAATTCGGCCACTAAGCTTCATGGTACGCCTCCTTACTGGACCAACCTCCTGAGCATGACCCACAACATTGATTGTATCTTCTTCAGTGCACTCCTCATCCAGTACTTCCGATTCTTCTGGAACCTCAAGTGCATCCCAGAGCTCTTCAATGACATGCAGAGGCACCTGTTGAGGACACTTATGACCAAGCCCCCATTTGTCACCACACTTGAAACACAAGCCCAACCTCCTCCTAGTAGCCTTCAATGAAGCTAACTTATCTTCTGATTCAGGTGGTGAATCCACTGTCTTAGCCTTCCCAGTGTCAGGAGCTTTGTATTTGTCCCCAGATTTGAAGATGCTTTTGGTACCATCTTTGAAGGGTAGCTTGCTCTTGGGCTTAGTATGTTCTGCTTCATGGATCAAGGCCAAAGCACTAGCTGTATCAATGTTTGGGGGACGATGCAACACAATAGCAGTACGAATATCCTCTCTCAGTCCACCCACAAAACGATTGACAAAGTAGGTCTCATCGTAATTGGGGTTGTACAGCAACAGCACATGAGCAGATTTCTCAAATTCAGTCAGATACTCAGTAACCGAACCAGATTGAGTAAGAGCTTCAAACTGCTGAAGTATCAACTGGTACTGACCCTTATCAAATCTATCGATCACCAACTCACAGAATCTGGACCAATCAGAAATCCTGCCACGGCGTTCAACTGTCTGAAGCCATGTAGCAGCAACCCCTTTGAAATTCAGAGCGGCGAAGCGCGTCTTCAAAGCCGGATGGACAGCATACACCTCGAAAAACATATCACACTGATCACGCCACAATCGAGGATTCTCCCCCTCAAACTTAGGGAATGCAAGTTTCGGAAACGGAGGCGAACGAGGCACCACAGAATCATCGCTATTTGGAACAAGTAAGGGGATGGGTATGGGAGCTGAAGACGTACCCCCAGTGATGACCTGCGGTCGGGGTCCAAGGATCCCGCCGCAGTGCGCGCCGTGCCCCTTGGGCCGCTCCCCGTCCGTCACAGGTGGGCGTGACGACGATGCGGGAGCCAGGTTGAGGTCCAGCCAATGCGGCGGTGGACGCGGTGGAGACGGCGGTGGCGCAGACGTCGCCGCATACACCAGCGGAAGGCGAGGCTCACAGTGCGGCACCTGGATCGGCGCCGGCTGATTCTCCAGGGATTGCACACGCGCCCACACGGAATCGACACGCGAACGCCTTGGCGATGTTGAAGCCGCCACCTCGGTCGCGGCTACGCAAAATCCCGAGCAACTCATCCGCGGCCGCTTGACGGTTGCTCATGGAATTGGCGTGTCCAGCGTGTCCTTCATCATCGATTGGAAACCCTCGAACTGCTTGGTCATCGTCTCGAACTGGGCAGAGAGATCCTCCACCGACTTCGCCATCTCCTGCTGCAGCTTCGATGGTTTCCGCTTCGGCGCCAGACTGGAGATCCCACCCCGACTCGCGTGCTTGCACCGACCCAATCAACCTAGACCGGACTTATGAAATCGCACGAACTCCACCAATAGGCGAAGAACAGCGACCAGCCGCCGGGAATTACGATCGTGATCAAGGTGCACGCACAGAAACGGATCAGAAAAAATTTGGGTGAAAATTTGGTGTGGCTCTGATTACCAAATGTCACGACTCGGACTAATCACTCGGTAATTTCAGATAAGAATTGGAATTTAGACTGGGTTTCAGCAGGAATTGGGGATAGATTCAGGAAGAACAGCAGAGGTTGGAGACGAGAGATACAGTTTCGGGAGGAATTAATCTGTTCTTCGATACTCTGTACTTCTATTACAGGGGTTTATATATTCACCCCGCCGTATCAGGCAGCTATCGCCACCAACCACACGATACTCGCTGACAGAACTGGCCCACCGAGGCCCACTCACTTGACTTGGACGGCCGTCTGCTTCACGCTTCTCAGCCACCTGATGCCGTCATTACCGGACGCCCACTAGTATCTCCACGCCTCTTGTTATGATGCCTGACAAGTGGATATGGCTACTTTTAATTGGGTGCACGCATTGGTGCTTCTGAATGTCCTGTGCAGGCATATCTCATATCGTTCAAGTGCATGCAATTGTTCATCGACGATCCCTAAAATGATTGAATTATCAAGTATGCCTTGGCAAAGATATACACGATTTCCAGAGGATCCATATCTAATATTTGGTTTAGCATGCAACCACAGAATACCGTCATGCAATCCGTCTGTAATTAGCTAATCCAGGCCCCTTCCTATAGAAAAAAGATGCTAGTCGTCCAAATCCAAAAAAAGAAAAAGAAAAGGGAAAATTTGGAGGGAAAGGGCTAGTTAGTAGTGGTCATGGTCAGCCTAGCTAACGTGGGCTCCACAGGGAGTCAACATTTTACGTCGTGCAGTCCAAAAGAAAGGCCGAACGCAAACGTCACATATACGCATGTATGCATGTTGCATGCGTATGTTCAAGCTATCGATCGCCAACTTAAACTTGTCAGTTTACGAAACGAAGACCAATGCAAAGAAAAACAAGTCCAAATTTCCAAAACACCTAAGCGAATGCGTTGATCCCTGATGCTATTCAGTCGATTCATATGTCATGGTGTTTGACCCCAAAGCTGCGCCCGTGCGTCCTGCTTGAACTTAAATTAAAGGGACATAGGCGGTCCTGCATTGCCGAATTAATGGCCGACCATGTACTATCACGTTTTATAGTATAATAATATATTATTTCTCCTTGTCCCCCTGTACCTGTGATTATAGACTTTTAACAAGCAATTATATGATCCTAATATTTTTTATATATGCTCTTTATTGATTTGGACGTCCACTATACCTATGATTAGGCTTTTAACCAACAATCGATAGTGCTTAATTCGATTGGTTCTCGAGGCATGCATGACCAAATGGCTATATGTCACTGTACCACAACCAATCTGTAGTGACTACAAAAGAGTCACTACAAGTCGTTATAGCAACTGATGAACGATCACTATAATGTTATACTGACTGATGTAAAACTAATTTGTGGCTTTGGGTATATAGTGTGTGTGAAGAACGACGAGATGGTGTGGTTAGGTGCAAAGTATTTTTGAAGTTTTGCACAAATACTTTGTTTTTTGTAAAAACACACTTTCAAAACCTTTCAGTTTTTAAAACTATGATAACGCCAAAACATACCCTCTTTGGAGCATTAGAAACTCTATCCGTCTACTCTATAATTATTTTTTAAACCATGATTTTATATATCTTTGGCCTCTAAAACACTAGTTCTTTATTATATTTATAGCTTTCTAAAACTGCAACATCCAAACAAACCTTTAGATCACAAACCTTTAGATCCTGTTTGAATGCAAAATATTTTGAGAGCTTTAGAGAAACACCAAGGTTCTAATTTGATTTTCGAATGTTGTGAAATGTTCGATGCAACTAATTTCATGGTTTTTGAAAACCATAGTTTTATTAAAACTATAGTGTTTTAGAGTTTTATATGCTCACTCTAGATGATCTTTTTTTTCTAAACCATGGTTTTACAGATCCAAGTATTTTAAAACAATGGTTTCTTGATACTACAATTTCTTAGTACTCAACTCCTTGTCTAAAAAAAAGGCTTTACTCGTTTGTTTTGAGAGCCCTTTTTCCATCCTCTTCTATCCTTTTTTTTTTAGAATCGAATGGGGTTATTCCATATTCCCCACGTCTTACTACTTCCTAGCTAGGCTTCCTAGCTAGGGTACGGTCATGATCTAAATGAGATAATTTTTTTAACAAAAAACTTATCTTACCGATTAACTTCCAATTGACTGAATGAGGTGGAAATAAACTATACAATGTAAGTTGTATTTTGGAAGTAATAAATCTTTGAGAGTAGCTAGAATTATTCAGCCTTTAAGTTCACTTACTTATAATATATTATCAATCACTGCACAACTAACATCATCTTAAAATATGAATATATTTAATAAGTAGCTTTTCCAAAATGCATATATATATTTTGACTAATGTGGTCACAATTTAGAAAATTTGACCTTTTCAAACCAAAATATATACAGCTAAAATTGGTGGATGGAGTACTACTCAATTAGTCAATTCACAAGAAAAGCGAATGATTTTGAATTAATTAACGAGTCGATCAGTTAGCAAGCATGTGAAGTTAGTGCTCGATTATAAAACTTGCCGTAGGACCCCTGCTCTTTATATACGCATGGACGGTCCATGCAACTCTCATCATCCCATTGTGTACAACAACAGAACACAAGAAGCAGATCAGATCGATCGAACAAAAGCCTAGACGTAGTGCTTGAATTGTGTTGTCCGAGATTGGCAGGTTCTTCTCGGTGATCATTAATTTGCACTGCATACATACGCCATGGGGAGAGGGATTGCTAGTGCTGTGCCGGTGTTACTACTGGTCATAGCGTTCTTGTCTGCCACAGGAGGAGCGGCACGGCCGTTGGCGATGGACGGCGATGGGCTGTTGTCGTCGCCGGGCATGGAAGCCGTCCCCCGAGATGGTATTTTGCAATTGCCCCGGCAAATGTACCTGAAGCAACTCCGGGCGGGGCCTTCGTGCGGCACCAACAGCTCGAATGGTGGCTGCCCACATTCCCCATGATCTCTGCGAAAGATTTGGCTGGTTTTTACCGAAAAATGGAGGAGAGACCACTATAAAACCATATTTGAGCCTTGACACTTTGCATGACCTTTGCTTTCATGGAAAAGGGCCGAATGTCAACTAGATGAGCGGCCACAATGGTGCTGATATATTCCACATAGTTTCTTCCTATTCGCTTTGGGACTTTGCATTGAGTAAGTTGGCTTGCCTTCATTCACTATGTTCAATGTTGGGTCACTATATCAATTCTTGTTAGTATCGTGTAACAAAGATACAAATGTGATGTATTTGATAAAAGGATTTATTTTTTCATTTAGTATTATTTGTATTACTTTCATTTCCATCAATCTAAGAATACGTACGCGGATGCACCAATAATTTTGAAAGTGCACATATCTAACACTACTAGGAAGAGACGTACCTACCAAAGATTTTTTCCAAGGTCTAAGGCTTAATTTAGGAGCAAGGGATGCAAACCCAAATATGAAAAAAAAAGGGTTAATTGGATACACACCATTGCAATTTTCACGTTTTTGAACCACACCATTGCAATTCGACTAATTGTGTCAGTGCCATTATAATTTCACCGTTGTTTGAGATATGCCACTATCTACGCCTGACAATGTCGGTGGCCCACTTACAGGCGTACAAGGGGAAGATGTATTTCTGTATGGACTCTTTTTGCCCTCCCACGAAAGGATAAGGCTGACCGACGCCCCCAGCCTCTGTCTATTCCTGCTCCCCTCCATTCATGCTCTTCGTTCCTCACTTTCTTTCCCCTAACCCTAGAAATTGAGTGGCGCCCCCATCCTCCATCTAGCCAGTGCCTCCTCCAGCTCGAGCCTTAGGAAGATGACGAGCGTTGCATCCTCCAGCTTGACCTAGCTTCAACTTTGATCTCTAACGAAAAGATAGAAATCCTAGCACAACAGAAATAGGAACATTACAATCAAACATGAAATTCTAAATTTTTCTTGGACTGAAATTCTAAATTTTAGTATAGCCAACATAACAAAATAAAAAGGAAGACTGACTTTAGATGATGCAATTACAACTGTGTGGCATTGTACATGCCAAATATTAAGCTTTAATTGTCAAAAAAATTATAAACCTAGTTAAACTTAATTGATCGGCACAAATACTATAGTTATACTTATTTTAGGATGGGGAGTATACACAAGCATCTCCCAGTTTTCCTATTTTCTTCCTTCAATAAGTAATTTAAACCATGAATAGCAGCAGCGCTCGCTAGCTCTTCATGTTGGCAAGCACTAGCAGACTGCTAGTTAACCGAGACATTGCTGCTCACTCCTTCTATCTATTTTTTTTGTTCTCCTCAATCCAACAACACAAAGCCATCTCTATGCTTTGCTCGGCAGCGAGGAGGGGGGGGGCCATGGCCCCAACGTGGCTCCGCCACTGCAGTCAACAATGACTTAGCATTCCACATCGCGAGCGAGAGCATACCTGGAACTGGTGTCGGCGACTTCCGAATCACTGCAGACGGCGCAGACAGCATGCCGTCGTTTTTTCATGGCCGCTGCAACCCTACTGGACCAGGGCTGCAACAATGCTAACCTTCATGGCTCCAGGAGATGCGCGACGCGAACACCGGTTGCTCGGCCGATGGACAGCGCGGCGGACGGGTAGGGAACGACGGACAGGGGCACGGCGTCACACGGGCGGCGCGCCCGCGACAGGCGGCGCCAGCGCGTACGGGCGGCTGATGGGCAGGGCGCGTCGAACGAGCAGGGTGCGGCGGGTGGCGGCGGAATCGCCGATTCGGGAGTGGGGAATAGGGACGGGAACGATCGAGAAGCAGCTGCGTTCACCAACCTTATCCATTCGCTGGAGGGCTAAATGGTCCATACGGAAATACGCCTCCCTCATGTACACCTGCAAATGGGCCACAGGTCGTGGCAAACGTAGATAGTGGCATATTTCAAAGAACGGTGAAATTGTAATGGCACTGACCCAGTTAGTCGAATTGCAATGGTGTGGTTCAAAAACATGAAAATTATAATGGTGTGGATCCAATTAACCCAAAAAAAAACTCCCATAAAAGAACTAAATGGCTTATTCAAATGGCATCCTCATAAATGACGTGTCGTGTATTTTCGAATCAGAATCGATGAAAGATTTTTTTATAAAAAAATAATTTCTTTGCCAAGTGCCAAGCTAATGGAGGCACTCAGCAAAGATTTTTTTCAAAAAAAAAATAAAGTGCCTCTACCGAGTGCCGGGTCAGGGGCACTCGGCAAAGAGTTAAAAAATATTTTTTTAAAAAAGACATGGCTTTGCCGAGTGCCGGCCATGTTTGGCACTCAAAGAAAGCCACGCAGTGAGCAGTGCCGGCACCGTAACGGCTACTTTTCTTTGCCGAGGGCTTTTTGGCACTCGGCAAAGCTTTTGCCGAGTGCCCGACAAAAGGCCCTCGGCAAAGAACCATTGCCGAGGAAAAATTTTTCGAAGGCTCTTTGCCGAGGGTCACCTTCGGCAAAGCCTTTGCTGAAGGTTTGTTTGGTCTTTGCCGAGTGCCCTTGGCACTCGGCAAAGACTCAGAATCCAGTAGTGATGACTCACTCTTTCTCATCCTGAAAAAGGTCCGGGATCCCAAAGAGATTTGAATTTCCATACTAACCCTAAATGTGTGTGGCAATGGGGGAAGGGGTATTAAATTGTTGATGGATCATGGATGGATCTACGGTCTACAAAGATAGAGTCTAACATTTTCCAATACCTTTAGGCAGATATATATGAAGAGGGAAGAAGTGATAAGACATGTTTTTTCATCAGATGGTGTAAATAGGAAGTGGACCAACTCGGTGGCTCTTAGAGGTCACTTAATTAGTTTATTAGGGACTTAATTAAGGACGACGATTATACCAAATGGAGGAGCATTGGACGAGGAAGATGAAAATGGTATAAACTGGCATTGGCATCGGATTCTCCCAACGTTGGCGGGATTGGATTTCTGCACTACTGTCAACCGCCAGCACACGCGTATTGCTGAATGGGAGGCCGGGTCATCGAATCATCCACGCCAGGGGGCTGCGCTAGGGCGACCCCATATCGCCGATGCTATTCGTCCTGGTAATGGAGGTGCTGAACTCGCTAATCAGGGAGGCCGACCGTGAGGCGGCTTTGTCCCCGCTACCTGGGCAGATCGTACGTCACCGCGCCTCGCTCTACGCCGACGACCTCGTCGTCCTGCTGACACCGGTGGACGGGGACATGGAATGCCTCTCCCAAATCCTTCAGCTTTTCGCAGATGCCTCAGGACTCGTCACCAATTGTAACACCCCGGTGTTACGTTAACCTAAACCTGCCACATGTCATCATAAGCATTGCATAAGCATTTTTATAACTAAGATGAGTTTGTCAAGTTCTAGGGTTTGGTTGCGCTCTTTCATATCGCATGTGTATGTTTATCACTAAATTTCACTCACAACTTTACTTTTGTTTATAAAAGCAATCAATTAAAACCAACCTTGTTGCTTGCAACTGCTTGGCTAACCCCGACTCACACCTCAACCGTGTTTTACAATTTAAATGATGCAAAGCAAGAACAAAAATTGAATTGAATTCCATTGCCAACATTTTCCATGTTTGGTTAAGTGTTGAAGTTTGAATTTCATTTTCAATTTCTGAGCTAACCGTAATCAATTTTCTAAATAAAATTGCTAACCATTGGCACCATTTCAAAGTATGAACTTTGTATTTTGAAACTATGCCATTGGTTGGTTTTGAAAAGTTCCATAACATCATTAATTATTTGCCCAAAAATCCAATTTGAAAATCCTTTTTTCAAAATCCATATTTTAAAAGCCTTTTTTGCCCCTTTTTACAATTTCACCTCAAAATATTCAAAATTTGGGAAAACTTCAAAAATACAGTTTGTGCATATCTTTGAGCTCTACAACTTTGGTATATAAAAAGTTTTTCAAGTTTTTGAATAGAAATTGAAGTAATTTCAAAAGTTGTTTAGATTGCAAAATGCCCCCTTTTGAGTTTTAAACTCTAATTCAAAAATTATTTGTTTTCATGAAAAACTTTCTACATGAAAGTTGTAGATCTTGTCAAATGGAACAACTTTTATTTTTGGAGATTTTCATCTTTTATTCAAAATTTAAAAGTAATTTTGAAATCCCAAAAACTAGAATTTGAGTTTATTTTCAAATTTGAAATGCAATTCAAAAATTATTGGGATTCTGGCAAAACTTCTTTAACAAAAGTTGTAGAGCATGAAAAGTTACATAATCTGTATTTTGGAAATTTTTCGACTTCTGTTCAAAATCTTGGAGTAATTTGAAAAGGGAGAGAGTGAGCTGGCACTGCTACAGTGATACACAGGGGGGGGACACCTTGACACCGTGCCCATGCCGTGACTCACCGGCGCCGCCGTGGTCGTTCTCGCAGCGTCGCCGGTTTCACGCGCGGCCAACCATCTGGACGGGTTCGCGAAGGCCCTGGCTTCCTCCCTGACCGCTCCTTGCCCTATAAAAACCAAGCACCGGTCGCCGCCGTCCCTTCTTCCCTCTCTGCCCCAACTCCGGCAGCTCCCCTTCACCGACCAAATTCGCGCTGCTCGCGCCAACATCGCCCTAACCATCTTGCCACTAGCTCCGCTGCTTCCTTGCGAATCCAGCAAGCCACCAGTTGAAGCCCCTGTTCGCCGGAGTCGCCCGTGCCGCCGCGTTTCTTTCTCGCGGCCGGCAGCAGCGCCGCCGCGGCCGCTCATGCGGTCGAGGCTGTTCCCCGTGCGTCTCCGGCCAAGACAATCAGCGTCCCAACATCGTCGTGAGCTCCTGCTTCCCGTCGGCCCGCCCGTTCGGTCTTTGCTGCACGGGACGCGTCGGGACACCACCTCGTCGGCGTGAGCGCGCCGCCGAGCTCCGCCCCGTCACGGCCACAACTTTCTGCTCCTGCTCCTACTTGAACCCGTGCGCGCATCGTGCTCCTAGTAAGCTCCTGAGTCCCGCTATGATGTTGGTTACGTTGTTTTTGCCTTGTTTGGCCGGAACACTGTGAGCGCCGCCGTGAACCGTGCGCCGTGCCGCCTCGCCGCCGCTTCGCTCCCGGTGAGTCGCCGTGGGTCGTGTTGTAGTTTGTTGAGCTCGCCCTAGTGAGGGGGTGCCACCGGTGCCATCGGTTTGGTGGTTGAGCTCGTCTATGGCGAAGCTCGACGTCAACCGCCGCCGCCGGCCGTTCAAACGGAGAAGGAAGAGGAGGAAGGGGATGGAGGCGACAGTTGTGGGGGGGGGTCGGCCCGAAGAGAGGGGAGAGGAAGCGAGCAGCGCGCCTAAAATCGGGCCGGGCAGCGCATGCGTCGCACGGGCGCGGGGAAAAGCAGGCCGGGCCGTGCTATGTGGGCCGCATGCAGTGAAGTCCGGGAAGGAGTGAAAACCTTTTCCTTTTTCCTTTTTAATTTCCAAAAGCTGATTTCATCTTTTTGTTATAATTTTATTTGGGCAACTAAAAATGTGAAAAATATATGTCTGTGTTCCTTGAGTGATGCACTACCTAGGAAAAATACTAACTATGGTTTTTCAATAAAAATTAATTGTGCTTTAATTTGTTCTATTAATTAATAAAGGCAACTTCCATGATTTTTAATAATTAAAATATAAGTCCAAAAATCATGAAATTTGTTTTGTATGCTAATTAGGTGATAATGATCTTAATTATGAAGTTTGATCATGATTTGACTAATTTTTGTATTATGCTTAATTAACCCTTTAATTAATTAATGTTTAATTAATTAACCATGTGGTTAATTAGGGTTTAGTTGATCCCCAATTAGCAAGTTAATTAGTGGCTTTCAACGACTGTAAAATGGTCAATAAATTAGTAATCACCTCTAATCACTATTAGGGTTGTCTGATTTTGGGATTGAGTGATGACCCTAGGTCATTAACCCTAATGACCTTCGGCATTTTATGTCGATTGTGTATCGCTAGTCCGTCGTCGTCGACGCTAGTTATACCTTCTTAGTGCAATTATACCGTGAAGGAAAGTTGTACTCAAGATAGGTTAACAATCGTTGCATCATTATCGTATGTCGTTATTACTGCATTGTGATCATGCATCATGTCACGCATGACATTGGAACCCGCATCATTTCATGTGCGTATAGTTTACGTGAGAGCGATGGATCACGATGGTCACACTTCGGAGGAGGTTCGCGATGATCCAACCCCGACGAGATGAATCCCGAAGATGTTGATGTCAAGATTAACAACTAATCTTCTCTCGCAACGCAGGCAAGCCCCGGATACATTCAAACCTGTCCTTGTATTTCGAAAAGCTTTTATATTGTATGTTGATGATGGGATGCATTAGGTAATAGGAGTTGTGTGATATCCTAATTTGTTGCATTTACCGTATCTTGATATATATCCTAGATACCTGTTTTGATTTAAAAAATGCTAGCATATGCTTAGCCCCGCAAATAGCAAAGGCTTTACGAAATATTTTTAAAGATGTGATAACAAAATCCCCGTTGAGGGCAATTACGAAAACCTGATGTTACTTGTTGGTATCCCTTCACTTTGATCGGGTCAAGGGTACGCAACAAGAGCATGATGATGAGTAAATTGAGACCGGGTGGAGTGACTTGCACCAGGAGGGGCTAGTGCCCTGGTGTAGTGTCGTCCACTTGTGAGTCGGTTAAGCACCGTTCGTTGCCTTGGCCCTTGGATCATGAGGTTATTGGATAGTACTAGTCGCATGCTAATGGCGGTAAACTCCACTTGGACTATCTTTTACTAGAACGGACAAGTAGCGTGTGCCCATTCTACGATGCGCACCGCCGGCGACCGAGCGGCCGTAGTGAGGTGGTGTACTGTACCTCCGTTCGGTAGGGAGAAATCCGGGCGTGAGTTGATGTATGTAAGATGTTGGTCCTGCATACATCGTGCGGCTAGGAAGCCCCAAATGGGTATATTAAGCGATTCGAATCGTCGTGTGCTCCACGATATGGGAGCCGTGATCCTCGCACCAAAGATCGTAGTAATAATGGAAGTTGAGTATGGAAAGTTTTGAATTCGGTATATGTTTGACGAGTGATTGATACATTAAAGACCGGCTTAGTCTTTTTTAGCAAAAAAGAGTCTTTTGAGCTTGCTAAAGCCTCACCTTGATTCCTATTAGCCAAAGATTCCCGAGTCTTCTCCCCAATTTTGGTCGGGTAAGTCTTGCGGAGTACTTTTGTACTCGGGGTTTGTTTGACCCACATTGCGGTGTTGACTAGTGAAGCTAACCCGGTCATACCAAAGGGGCTTGGCATGATCGAATATCTTCCGTCTGCAAAGTTCTTTTCTCGCGTCCGCAAACTCAGTTAAGTGTTGTTTAATCAAACTCTGATCATCTGTTATACTCTTCTTTTGTAAATCTTCCGCTACTCTGTTGTATTTGAATAAAAATAATTGTAATACTACAATATCTTGTAAGAAGTGGATCCTGGAGGATCGTGGTGTCATCGGGGTTTCACCCGACAGAACATTCTGAGTTATGTGGTACACAAGTACGGCTGACAGAGGTCTTAGAGACAATGTCAGGTGCTTGTGGGCCATATAATTTGGAAGGTTCTGCCACACCAATAGAGAGAAATGCGTCGCCACACCAATATGCTGCAACGACACCACAATTGAGGGCGTTCGGCAGATTTTTCCGTTCGCGGTCGTGCCATTCCCCTCGAGGTACCTTGGCATCCCTCTGTCGCTTCGTCGCCTACGCCGTGTGGATGAGCAGCCGCTTGTAGATGCAATTGCAGCCCGCATACCAACTTGGAAGGCTGGATTACTCACAACGGCCGGCCGCGTCGCGCTGACAAAATCATCATTGTCGGCCATCCCCGTGCATATCAGCATTGCTTGCTGTCTATCAGTGTGGGCAATCCAACCGATCGACAAGTGCAGGAGGGCCTTCATCAGGGCGGGTACTGAAACTTGCAGTGGAGGGAAGTGTCGTGTGGCTTGGCCTTCAGTCTGCCGCCCGACCGAGCTGGGCGGGCTGGGTGTGATCGACCTACATCTTTGGTTACGCCCTCAGACTGCACTGGGAATGGCTAGCACGGACGGAGCCGCACTGCAGTTGGGTGTCTTTGCCGTCACGCACGGAGAAGTGTGTTGCAGCCATGCTACCTGCAAGTTTGAGCGTCCAGGTTGGGGATGGCGCCTCCACCAAGCTCTGGACCGATAGTTGGGCCACAGTTGGACCACTGTGTCGCTTCGCGCCGGCGGTGTTTGCCGCGACGTTGCGCTCGGGTAGGAGGCGCTCGCTGCGCGACGCCTTGCTCCACAACCGTTGGGCCACAGACATCACCGGCGCACTGACAGCGCAGGTCATATGTGAATACTTGCAGGTTTGGGAGCTGCTACGTGAAGTGTCACTTGTCCCAGGGAAGCAGGACCATTTCATCTGGATATGGTCGGCATCGGGCTCCTTCTCCGTCGCATCGACGTACCGGGCGTTCCTGGCTGGCTCGACCAGGATGATGGGTGCCAAGGAATTGTGGCACACCAAAGCCCCGCCAAAGGTCAAGCTGTTCTTTTGGCTGGCGCTCCACCGGCGCCTGTGGACAGCTGAGCGGCGAACACGGCACAGTTTGCAGGACAACGACGACTGCGTGCTATGCGACCAGCAGCCAGAAACAGAGCCACACCTGTTCCTCGGTTGTGTCTTCGCCAGGGAGGTTTGGGCCTGTGTCTTGACAACCCTGCAACTTGAGGAGCTTGTGCCGGCGGCCGAGCATGACATCGCTACCTGGTGGCATCAGCAACGACGCCGCATTGACTGGGGCGCCAGACCGATCTTCGACTCACTGCTCTTGCTTGTAGCATGGTGCCTCTGAGGGAGCGGAACGCCAGGTCCTTCGGGAGGCCGGCATCCTCAACTAACGTAGTCGTCAGCAACATCTTTAGAGAGGGTGACTGGGCGGCAGCAGGTTTTGCGCCAATGGAGGCTTTAGAGTTAATTTGGTTGCAACACCCAGCTTTCATGTAATAAGCTACTCTAGAATCCAGTAGAATAGGTTCTCTGGACGGCGTGTCTCAAGGCTCCTCGCCTTCGACTCATCGTTGCGGTTGGTTTGTGTACTTTGTTTCCCTCTTAATGAAAAACGGGCACAACCCGATCGCGAAAAAAAAGCATTGGCAAAGTATGCCAATTGATCAAGTTGTGTTAGCCTAGTATATACGACAACTCAAACATAGATGAAATATTGTTTAATGTATAATACAAAGCAAATCTGTATTATTAAGATAAGACATACAAAGTTTAAAGCCTTTCTTGGGCCCATATCTGTTGGCCAGCGCCAAGGCTGCTGCCGCGCCTCACATAGCTACCGTAGCCGGATCCACTACTGTGCCCGTGCCCCTACACCGTGAGTGCCGCCTACACTTATGCCACCTGTGCCCCATGTGTCCGGGCCACGCCTGCGCCACGGTGTCATGGATCGGAGGAAAGCACCAGGAGAACGGAAAAGGTGTAGAGAGAGGGGAGATTATATGAGAGGATTGGAGATTGTGTGAGAGAATGAAAGGCAAGGGCGAGGGAGAGATTGTGCGAGAGAATGAAAGGCAAGGGCGAGGGAGGAGATGTCTCGCCAGACCGAAAGTTGAGTTAAGCGCACTTATCATTGACAGTTGAATTTTGTTATTCAATTTTTTAATGAACCCATAGTGCTACTCTTGTTAATTACATTTGGTTTTTAAATTGTGACAGTGATGGGCCGATAAATAAATACTGTTTTTTTTTTTTGTAGAAATACCTATATTTGGCCGTCTATAGAGAGCCGCGATATTCATCTCATGGTATCTGACTGTAAGCTCTATACTGTGCACGTGTGCCTGGTTGAACTTGAAGTCAAAGAAGACCTAAAATTTAGCTGCGACGTGTCAATGTGTCATGCTGCGACTGAACCGCCTACCATGTTGTACTACTGCGTGACGACGTTGTCATCACCTGCTAGTCTTCATAAATATATTGTCACATATATATGTTACACTTTGATTTCGACGTCCACTAATACTGATTAGTAGTTTTATAAGCAGCAGCTAATCGTCAGCTAGTTCATCTTTGCCTGATTATCATGCACCAACAAATAGTCCAAATTGAATAATGGAAAAGTTGAGCCATAAGTACTGTTATATGAAAGCCTTATTCCGAGCCATCTAATCTAAGGTTTCTTATACCATGTTACATTACTCGAAGTGAGACATATATTAGCAATATCTTTTACTTGATGATTCTTTGGTTAAGTATTTTGTTCGATCACAAATTAAGTCATTTATAAAACTGTCTTAAATCTAACTTTCTTATCCTTGACAAAAAAATGAATGTAAAAAATAATTTATAAAGTATAAAATAATTTCCATAATAATATAGTAATATTAATATTGTGTTATCAGTCTACATAAACTTTTAGATATCAATGACTGATGTTTAAAGTTCGAGAAAAACAAGAACCTAATTAATCATATATATATATATATATATATATATATATATATATATATATATATATATATCATATAATCCAGCACTAAACCTTTAAAATGTTAGAGTCTCCTTTAAAGGAATTTAACAACAAAACGCCCTTAGATTTGCAATTTTTGAGAAGTTTGTTCGAGCTTTCCTTTGCTTCTTCCTCGCATGCACTACGGTTTTGTCCCAAGAATACTGCAAACCTTTTTTTTTTTAGATGTACCTCTAATTAAAGCCACCTCTAGACATATGACTTTAGTGGGGGCTAAGAATTTCGAGTCGTGTTTATAAATATACATTTTGTGAAGAGGTTGTGATTCTCGGCCAGCCTCTGAAAATATTTTCACAGGTGGCTAAGCCTATCACAGGCTATATAGGTGGTTATCATCTGAAACTCCTATATCCAGAGGATCAGGCGCCTGTACAAATTGTTTCTCATTACTATGTCTACGTAAAAGATTTGTAGAGGGGTTGACCAGCAGCCTGTACTTTTCCATCTCTACAAATCAACAATTGGTAGATCTAACTTTCAATTGGCTTTACAAATCAATTTGTAGAACTTAATGAAAATAGCAACCGCCTCTAGAGTTTGAGCTTATTGAGGCGGCTCGAAAATTAAATACAGTCCCATCTACAAATCATTTTTTAAGATCATAAATCCAACCACATCTAGGAATATATTTTAAAGGCAGCCAGGTGTATGAAGCCACCGTGTCTAAATATGAGATTTATATTTTAGAGGCAGATGAAAATACCATCTGCCTCAAAAAAAGAATTTCTAGAAGTGGCTTTATTTCGAAAACCATTTTTTGTGGTAGATTTTGATCGAGCTGCCTATAAAAATAGAACTCCGTTGCTACAAATAGTTTTCAGTAATGTTGGTAGTATTGTTTGGAGCCAGGATAGAGCCAGGAATTAGACATACCACATAGGGTCCATGCATGTTATTGTAACTGCTTGACTGGGCAGCTCAAGCTTCCAGGAAATCAAGCTGCTGGGAGCAACATCCACGTAGGTGCTGCGCGCAGAATTCCATACATCGGCAGTCAAATTTTGCGTATCCATTGCGTTGCAGTGTCGCACACGCAACGAGCATGCCAGCCGCTGGCCGCATTCAAGAAAACCGCTGCCGATCCTCGGCCTATATATACGAGCCAGCTGAGGAATCCCTTGGATCGTAACATCAGTTCGTTGCTAATGCTGTAATGCACAGTTGCACACTGCTGAGGAGCTAAATAGCTAGAGATCCAGCCGGCCTATATAGACTACTACTCATCGATCACATCAGTGGTTTGATCGACGACGACGATGAGGTCCAAGTTCGTTGCTGCCACGGACGGAGCCTAGTGGAGGCGAAGCTGGGCTCCGGCCCCCCCTTGGTCCAGTAGAAATTCATAGGGCCCAATAAATTAGCAAGGCCTGCCTTCAGCCTGAAGTTCAAACCGGCCCAGAAAACAACCTTGCAGGCACGGAGGGCAGCGACCATGTGGCTGACCACCACCACCGCACGACGGAATTGACAGGCTGCTCGCGTCTCCACGTGCTGGCGTGCTGCGGCCAGGAGGCCAGCTGCTGAGTTGGCCCCCCCTCCAATTTACTTCACGCTCCGTCGCTGGTTGCTGCGGTGATCTTGACGGTGGTCGTCGTCATGGCTTTAGTGGCCACGTCCTGCTCCGCGCGGCCGCTGGCGACGGGCGCCGACGCCGGCTTGGGAGCGGGAGATGCTGCCGTCGTCTCCGGCAAGCGAATCCTCCAGCTTCTCAGGCGGCTTTATCTGCAGCAGCTGGGAGCAGCGCCGTCGTGTCAGACCAACAGCTCCCACGGTGGATGCCCACCACCGTCATCAGGCTAGATAGTACAGCATATGCAGTTGACGTCATGCACGTGTCCATATTATCAGACAATACATGTTTTTATTTTACTAATTTGTATACAATTATACATGTACGTACGGTACAGGTGGTAATAATTCCTTCATGGAGCCACAGCCAGGTTGTAAACCCGTTTTATACCTTTTATATTTCTCTTATGTCATTATATATTGTTTGTGTATATATTCATATGTACGTAATGCGTGCCCCAGTGTCATTTCCATATATAAAATAAACGAACATTCACTTGTGAAGGGGACAGCAAAAAGGACGTTTCTCATGCTCTAATAAGTAGTATTAGCGTTCGTGCAACACAATTTTTTAGGTTGACTCTTGCTGCTACATATAGTATTCCTTGATCGGTCAAGACGAACCTACTGTTAGATTTTGTTTGTTAGAGGTTGAGCTGGCTCACGAGCTTCCAAATTTCTTGCGCACTGTTGCAAATTTGCGTTGCTAGCCACCGATTTGCCGCCTGCGGGCCGGAAGCGGGAGGAAGTACTTGGCGTAAGTTACAAGTAAATTACTTGATGTATTAGTAGTAGTAGTACAAAAGCGTTGTCTGAAAATCAACTTAAAATTCAGGCACCCGAAATATAAGAGAAGTATATATAAAATTAAATATCTATGAATCTATAAAATAAAACTCTCTATTAACATTATAGGTGTTTTATCTCTGTTTCATTTTATTCTATATAACATTTCAGCATTGAAAATAATCTCATGAAACTTCCTACCGAGGGTGGTATATAAATTCAATGAGATATGTCACATATGCATCGGCCCTACTAGATTAATCTGGGTCAGTACTCATTAATTCCAAATCACTCACTTCGACCCATATTTTTAGATATCCACTGCACACAACCTTAATTTCCGGTGACTATATGGACTCGACCATAGAGAATAACCCTCAAGAATATTGTGGGGCTATTTATATATTAACTTTTAGCTCCCACTACTACAGCAATTTTAATGGAGGCGGTCAAAACTGCTTTTTCGAGGCGGTTTTTTGTCCGCCTCCGAACCAAATCACGGTAAATCATTGATTTACCGAGGCGGATTACATGCCCGCCGCCGTTAATAAAATAAAAAAATAAAAAAAAGGACGAGCCCGCCCACGAGCCCATCCAGGGGCTCGGAGTCGAGCCCATCCACCGCTTGCCCGCGTCGCCGCCGGGCGCAGCCGCCGCCGCCCAGCGACGTGCACGAAGAGGTGGAGGCCACCACGCCGAGCCCATCCAGCAGCCGGGCGCTCGAACCACCACGCTGGATGGTCGCCGCCGCCTGATGGTCGCCGCCCCTAGAGTCTCCCGCTCCGCCGCCTAGAAGAGAGAGAGAGGATGAGAGAGGTATTGACGAAGAGAGAGAAAGGGTGTGAGATCCATGCATACCTGATTCTCGCCGGATCTTGGCGGCCTCCAACTGGCCGGATCCGCCGATCCGGCGCCATGGCCGGCCTCCTTGCCGGATCTCGGGTGGGAGAGGAGGGGGCGCACCGCCGGGGACGGGAGCTAAAGGAGCCCGCCGCGCCGGGTGGGTAGCCGAGGGAGCGCGCCGAGTTGGGGAGCTAAGGAAGCCGGGCCAGCACCGCCGCACCCCTCTACCGCAGGGCCGCACGCCGCCGCTCTGTGGCCGCCCCGCGCCCAGGCCGCCCCCGAGCCAAGTCATGGAGAGAGGGTGGGGGATGAGGGGTGCGATGGATGGGTGAGTGGGAGAGAGTGGATGGGGGTGCGGTGGATGGGGGAGAGAGAGTGACGGAGAGAATGAAACCCTAACGCTCGGTTATATACTCCAACGGTGATATCGGGCCTAATGGGCTGTCTGGGCTTCGAGCTGGGCTAGTATTTTCTAAGACGGGCCTTATAACGTGCCCGCCTCAGTAAATATATTTACCGAGACGGTTGCGTTAAGATGACTGCCTCGGTTAATATCGATTAACCGAGGCGGACGTTTTAATATGTCCGCCTCGGTTAATCAATTTTGCGAGGCGGTTGTTTGTAACCACCTCGGTTAATGAAAAATAACCACCTCAGTTAATTGTAGGCATTAACCGAGGCGGTTATAATTTCTGCCCGTCTCCGAGGCATATTTTGAAGTGCCTTATAAAAGATTTTATGTAGTAGTGTCCTTATCGGGATCATGCCGTTCCCCTTCATCCTTCTGAGCAAATGCTCCGACAGCCGGTCCGTGTCTGTCTCAATTTCAGCAATTCCTCCACTTCTATGTGTTTATGCATTCTATACCACTGCACGCAGCTCCCCCTGCAGCTCCCCCACTTCCATGCGCTTTTCTATTTTGTGATGTCAGCACTGATATAGGCAGAAAAAAAAAGCATTTATTTCAAATTGCTATAACTTTTAAACAGTGTGTTTATTTTAAATTTTATCTGCACTAGTGTGTTCTACACGATGAGACGTAAAAAGCTAAACCTCTTGTTCGCCTACTCGGCTGTGTAGGCTATTTACATGAAGTTTAAATACTACATAGTAGTCAACTGTGTTGGCCGTGTAGGCTGTTTAATCCGTTTAATCCCATGTAACCCGCTTTTTGGCCTGTTTAATCGGGCGTATAATCCAACTATTCGCCAAACAAAGGGTGACCGACTATATACCATGTAGCGTGTAGACTAACGGAGACTAAACCCCACTTGAATATGTTTTGAATAATTTTTTAGTAGCAATTTATTTATGTTAACTTATAATATATAACTTCCGTACATAAGTTGCATTGAATAACTTATGTGCACAGTTGTATAGAATAACTAGATACATAAGTTATGTTTGATAACCTTTATATATAAATTGTGTTTCTATGATGTTTTGGTATTTTAAGTTATAAGTTAATTCGTTTGTTTATTTGCTAATAATTTTTTGTGGATGCAAGTTTTGACATAAATTATAAGTTAATAAGTTACGTTGTGTTTAATAACTCTTTATAAATTGGTATGATTTTCTACTTCAATTTTTATTAGTTATATTTCCTTGCTAACTAGTTGATTAACTTATTATACAAATTTATGTATCTAACTTCTGTGTTTATATATATATGCTACATAACTTATTTGATTAACTTATCGTATAGAGTTATATATCTAACTATCAAATTTATTTGATTTAACTTATTTGTACTTAGTTTTCATGTTTATCACACTATGTTAGATAATCATGTTAGTTTTGGCTATTAAGTTATGTGAAAGAGAATATTATTGTCGCAGAGGAAAAAATGTAATATAACTTAGCACTTTTAACTTATTTCTCTAAGTTATGCTGACTCGTGTGCGACTGGAAAGAGAATGTTAGCATCGTGTTTCCGTGCGTGCGAAAAGAAAAAAATTGGCACATTGGCACGTCCTTGTGCGCAGAAAAATAAAAACATTTCCCTACCAAAACAGGAAAGGAGGTGGGGTTAGTTTATACCTAAAAGAGAAAGTTAGTTGCTATTGGATCGTTCGCTGAAATTAATCCGGGTGAATGTTTGCGATTTAGTCGCTCCGCATATGGATTGAGGTGAATCTGACAACATCCAAACAAGACATAGGTCTTCGACCCTGTGAAGGTACGTTACATTTTCTTATCCTTGGATAGGTCCCCAAAGATGATGCAAGGCCCGATGGAAGATGATTCACGTACGGAGGCGCGATTGTACCAAGCAACTGGAGAACATGAGTCAAAGGAAATATACAGAACCGTCAGGAATGTTCTGGTCTGGGAAGACTGGGATAGTAAGAGGGCATATACATACGTACACCAACAATGTTGAAACCAAAACCTCCTATTGCCGGCATTGCGTAAGCTTGGAACGCAGCACCACAGGTCATATGCGTGTGAAATGAAAAGGTTGAATTGTTTGCATCTCCTTTTTCAGTTCTGTCATGCCTTTTCACCACATTCCTGACGCGCATTCTGCAAGATATTTGTTCGTGAAGGCAGGATGGACCACTTAAAAAGGTATGTGAATGCCCACTACAGCAATAACATGGGCTAGCTAGCTATACTAATCCTTCCAGAAACTGGGGGCGGCTAGCACTCAGCAATACAGCAACACATGCACGTGAAGTTAATTAGTGCTCTCGTGAACATTCCATTCCCATTATTGTTGTGACGTCCTCGCAGGTGCAACCATATACATCATGTACTGCAGGCCATTTCTGTCTCATCGTCATGACACACGTAACATGCAACGTAGGTTTCCACCGTTCCAGAAACTTACCGCATGACCCCTGCCGTATATATACCCATGGATGGCCCATGCAACTCTCGTACCATCGTGTTTCACAGATCACTTGATCAGATCGAAGCAAGAAGACACAGTGCTTTGAACTGTCCTGAAGGAGATCGAGAGAGGATTTGTTGTTGGTCACTATTGCAATTAGCAATTGCAATTAGCAACACAAAAACAAAACATGGCAATGGCGAGAGTGATTGCCGCGATACTCCTGCTCATTAGCATGGCGTTCTTGGCCACCTTAGCTGCGTCAAGGCCGTTGGGCAGCGATGCGTGGGTTCCGGCGGCCAGGGGGAGCGGCTCCGACCACGGTGTCATCGCGCAGTTCCTCCGGCAAATGTTCCTCCAGCAGCTGGGAGCCGGGCCCTCGTGCGGCACCAACAGCTCAAATGGTGGATGCCCACGGCCGGCGCCCATGATCATCGATGTAAGATTCTGGATTTCAGATAAGTGAAGAAGAGCACGTATTAGACAATCTTGGAGCTTGACGGCGTGCGTGACCACCAATTTCGTTTGAAGAGAGGAGGGTAATAATGTTAGTTACATTAGATGAGTAGCTGCACTGGTGCCGATGTTCTTCATTAATTTATTGTAGTGTGTTCCTTTTTCGCTTCACTTTGGGTCGTGTTTTATTTGGTTTGGATTGATTCATTGTGTTCAGTCTGGTTGTATATCATTCATTTTTCTTCAGTTCTTTGTAATAAGATTTGAGACATGCAATATATTATCTAAGTTTTTTCTTTTTGAAAATTCTATTATCTTAGTATTGGGAACTGCTTCGGTACTCTTTTGACAAAAGAAGAATGTAGAGAGATCTTGGCTTTCTTCCCAACTCAATCCTCGAGCGGCTGCGAACACCAAAACCTTTGCAGCGAGTATGCATAGGCCAACTGGTGACCAGATACACATAAGAAATTTCATAGAACACAGAGGAACAGACCGGAAGCGGAAACTAGAGCTAGGACTTGGACCGTGCCGTGCCGGTCCGGCCCAGCCCTCTTCTGCTTCATGCTGCTTCAGGTTATGTCGTTTAGGCACGCGAGACACATAGTGTTGTGCCAATACGGCACAGTAGATCTTTTTCTCGGCCCAAGCACGGCCTGTGGCACGTCGACACGCGTTTGGGTCGTACTGGCTCAAGCACGGCTCTCAAAATATCTTTGCTTAATTTCTTTTCTGTTCATAATATAAATAAATATATATCTCATGTGCATTATTTTTATGAAAGTTAAATGATTTTCATAATCTTTTTAAGAATTAGATGAAAGGTAGTATATTAAATGTCAAGAAATTGTATTGCAGAATTATAATGTGTTTACGTGTCATTTTTGTGTCGTGCAGGCCCAAGCACGATCTAAAATGCGGGCCGGGCCATATAGCCCGCCGTGCCGAGATCTTAGGCTCGACATGGCCCTCATGTTCATGTCATGTTGGGACGGATAAAAATATTTGTGTCGTGCCGTACTTTTGGTCGTGCCAAAAGATTGTGTCGGACCCTCCCTTAAATGGCATGGCCTAAGTCCCATCTCTAGCGAAAACATTGAAAACACAGCAACTCCGCGTGCTGCCACCTGGAAGGCAGGAATCCCACGCCACCGACAGCGGAGGAGCCAACGACATGTATTCTTTCCCGGACCGAGGGAATGTTTTTTTCAATTTTCCAATGGTATTTTGGCTCAATCCAGATGTAAAACTAGTAGCACCAACCATCAAAAAGGAAATTTCTATATAGTTAGAAAAAAATTAGATTCTAATTTACAAGGGTTTTGACCGAATTATTAGGCATCCAAAATGGCTTGTGGGTTGTTTTTTAATGAAGCGTCAGCGGTTGAGGCCCAAAACGGTAAGCTAAGTAGGACTTTCTATTGGCCCACAACCGAACAGATAGAAACAGGAACGTTAGCCCAATAAAGGCCAGCATTCACTTAGCTTCTGAGCGAACTTAGCTTCTGAGCGAGACAAGCGAATAATCAAGTCCACGAAGCCGACGGAATATAGAGGCCGTACGGGCTGACGAATATATTTTGTACTTTGTATACTCGTGATTGGTATATGTGGGCTAAATCCAGCAATTAGTTTTTTTTTTCAGAAAAAGAAGGCAGCGGCGATTAGAAGACCGCGTTGTAGTATTAGTGCCTAGTCAAGTACATCCGGTCCAAGCTGCCATTGTAGTTTTCACTACTGTCTCAGATTTTAATCAAATACTTATTTAAAACCAGGCGCAATACAAAGGGATGGAATATATTATAAGTGGTAAATATAACATAACCGGATAAGGATTAATGTCACACGCCTGGGCCCAAGGCCCACCTGGCCTAGGGTTGTGGCCGCCGCCGCCGCCAAAACCGCCGCCGTTGCCATCGTCACTGTCATCGCCGCTGCTTCGCGCGGAAGTTACCTTAGATATTTATTGAGTATTTTTAGAATAAGTTAATTTGTAAAAGGAAGGATCCGGTCGATAAGAATCTTCTCTTGTCTTTTAGAGTCCACTCGGGACTATAAATATTAGGGAGCTCTAATCAGATTGGATCAAAAAAGTAATTGGGCGAAAGCTCTCTTATTTCAGCTCTCCAGCTCTCCCGCTCTCTCTCCCCCCCCCCACGCCGCCGTGCCGCCCCCACGCCCTGCCCTGCCCCCGTGCCGCGCCTCCTGCACACGCCAGCCCCTAGGGCGCTGCCCCCTCCTCTTCCCCGTTCATCTCCTCGGCCCAATCCACCCTCCCCGCCACGTGTGTTACAACTGGTATCACGAGTCCAGGAGGATTCATAGATTGAATCTATGGCGGCCATTGTTGACCTCGAGAAGCTGCTACGCGATCTCGACAGCTGCCTCTATGCCATGGAGCAAGGGCATGCCCCCATGGGCGCCTCTACCATGAACGCCCCAATGATGATCACCGATGCCGCTGCGTGCTTCAACGTCACGATCACAGATGAGATGCCCGCGGAACCCACCCGCGGGAAGGAGGAGCTCCTGCCGGCCAAGATCGATGACGCCATCGACACCTTGGAGGTGAGTCTGAACGGATCTACTAAATCCCTTGCTCGTGTTTATGAGCAACACTTCCTCGCCTTGCTGGAGAAGAGCACGACGCCACCTGCGCCTGTGGCTCTGCCCCTGATGATACCGGCACCGATCGTCAGTGACACCGTCGTCACCATAGCCTGGGCCAGATCAGATCTGGACGCCGGCATTGATGACAATTTTGCTACGGGAAAATAGCAAGTTGAGATCGTCGCCAACAAATTCTTCGTCAACACCATGATGGAGAAACCAGTCGCCATCGACACTCAGCCGGGCGGCGCCGTCGTCACCTCGCTGGGCACTAGGGAGAAGCGTGCCCTCACGGGTGCGGTTGCCTTCAGTGCCAAGGAAAAAGTCATCAGCAGCAATTTGCCACCGATAATAGATCCAATTGAGCTGGAGGACACCGGAGATGTCCTCGTCAGTGCTCGCAACACCAGCTGTTCATAGATGCTGATCCGGCACCAGGTTTGACATTCACATCACTTCCAATTTTGTTACTACAGTTGAATCTCTGAAATATTTTGATGGAAATCATGCATTCACTGGGAGCAACATCATCATCAAGATCTAACCCAAATTGGATCAGGAGAACACTATCAACGACACTAGAATTACAGTTTAATGTGATGGTACTGATAGCTTAAGCACTGTAGATCAGGGTTATGCCCCCAAGGGCATCGCCGTCAGTGACGTGAAGGTACGGAGCACCACCCCCAATGAAGATCTGGTACAGGAAGGCGCTATTGCTGAATTGCTTGCAGTCAAGTGAGTAGGTATAGAGAACCCTATCTTCATCATCGTCTTTAACATGGGAGACACCGTTAATAGCCGCAGCAACGAACACTCAGACGGCTACCGGGATGAACGCTTTGATGGTTATTTTTCTCGACAACCAGCTATTTGGCCACCGATGAACCAGGCGCTCGGAGCTACTCCACCCCAACTACTGTTTGCAAAGGTACTACCGACACCACTCAATTAGTCACCAGAAAGTGAGATCACCATTGGCAGTGAGATCGGCCAACTTTCTTTAGTCGTCAATGGCTCTGGAGATCCGTTTGGGATAAATGATACACAGAAAGAAGGGAACGACCCAGTTGGCAAGGATGACAGTGATGACAACTATAAGCAAGCTAAGGGCCCTTACAATAGACCAATCGTGTATGCAATATTTAATTCAGTAAATTCAGAATTGTTGTACATACCCCTGTTGGAGATCAAGCTAGCAACGGACACGGAGATATCGGCCATGACAGGTGTCACCTTCGTCACTGGCAACTACATACTCGTGAACTCAAGTACGCCACGGCTGATAAGATTGAAGCAACCAATATGGGACTTCTCCGCGATAGAGGCGGTGGACAAGCAGTTGGAGCAATCATAGTCACGATAGCAATTTATGAACACCAGGTTAGATACACCGATGGACATTGACACTTTCAAAAGGATACTGTGGCTATCTCAAATGGGGCTTCTCTTCAGGCTGCAGCAAGCAATGGATAATTAAAGGAACGAGTATGAAATTTTATGTCTTCCGACAAAGCACCTTTGTGGTTCTTCTACTTCTTAGTCATTCATGATGTACCGCTCCCGGAACCAACATGCAACATCAACAAATGTGCCATGGGATTCATACTCTATGAGATGGAGATGGTCACTTGGTGGCCATGCAAAGGCGATTCACTTAATAACAAGATCAGCGTCTGTGACAATAATATTGAGATCATTCTGGGTACACCTAGGCTGATAAGGTTGGAACAACCAAGGTGGGACTTATCCACGATGGAGGCGATGGAAAACTGGTTGGGTCAACCATCGCCACTATAGCACCTCATGCAAGCCTGGCTGGAACCTCCGACGGACGTTGGCACATTCAAACTACCACCATGGCTATTTCAGATGGAGTTCTTCATCAGGCTGCAACAAGTACTCAATGCTCGCAGGCACGGATATGGATTTCTTAATATGACAAACAAAGCTAATTTATGGCTCCTATACTTCTTTGATATGTCAAACTGCTACAACATCATTGGCAATGGACCTCCGCCCAACAACTTCAACAACTACACTGTTGGACTTGACCTCTACGAAATGGAGAGGGCCCTACACTTGGCTTGACAACTGGCGTACTACACCAAAATGGACGCATAATGATGTTTCCTGTGTCGTCATTACACTGTCGGTACACGGTTGCGACATCAACGACTGGCTCGAATTTCGGCACGAGGACGCGCCGAGCGGTGAAGAGGGGAGTATTGTCACACGCCTGGGCCCAAGGTCCACTTGGCCTAGGGCTATGGCCGCCACCGCCGTCGCCGCTGCTTCGTATGGAAGTTACCTTAGATATTTATTAAATATTTTTAGAATAAGTTAATTTATAAAAGGAAGGATCCGATCGATAAGGATCTCTTGCCTTTTAGAGTCCACTTCGGGACTATAAATATTAAGGAGTTGTAATCAGATTGGATCAAGAAAGTAATTGGGTGAAAGCTCTCTTATTCCAGCTCTCCGGCTCTCCCTCTCTCTATCCCTCTTCCCACGCCACCGCGCCGCCCCCTCACGCCCCTGCCCCCTGCGCCTCCCTCACACACACCAGCCCTAGGGCACCGCCGCCCTAGGCCGCCGCCCCCTCCTCTTCCTGGTTCATCTCCTTGTCCCGATCCACCCTCCCCGCCGTGTATGTTACAATTAAAGAGTAAATTAACTGAAGATAATCAAAAAAATCTTGGCCAGTAGTACATTTATTTAAGAAACTTCTAATCGAATAATTATGAGATATTTTTTATATACAACGGCAACTAGAGATTTTATGGGCTAATGTATACAATAAGTGTGTACCCCACACTAGTACACAAACTATTTCTGTTGACACTAGCGTTTTATTTCTATTGGCGGTTTTTCTTGAGAACAGCCTGTAGAAATCGGCCCTATTTCTACAGGCGGTTCTTGGCGGTTCTTCAGGCGGATTTCTTAAGGAACCGCTTTGTAGAAATCGATTTTTCTACTGGGCGGTTCCTTAAGAAATCCGTCGATAAAATCAAATTGATTTCTACTTGGCGGTTTCTTAAGAAATCCGTCGGTAGAAATAGTTCGAAATTAATTTTTTGAGTTTTTCAAACTTCCTCGGATGGAGAACTCCCAAAATAAAAGTTGTAGATCTCGAAAAGTTATGAAACTTTGTAGTTGACAACTTTTTTATTTGAAGTCATCTTTTTATGGAAAACTACAACCGAAATTTTGAAATTTGAAATTCAAATTTTGTAAATGACCTCAGATGGAGAAACACTCTAAATGAAAGTTGTAGATCTCAAAAAGTTATGAAACTTTGTAGTTCACCACTTTTTCATTTGAATTCGTTTGGACCCTCAAATATTCAATTTTCCATCGGGTTTGTATAATATGTGGGGAACAAAAATGACATTTAGACACAAGTGAGTGTGTGGTGCAGTGGTAAGGGAGGGCTTGCGCGAGGCCGAGGTCGCGGGTTCGAATCCCATCGGCCGCGTAGCGCGCGATTTTATGCAAAAAATGCGTGACTTGCGACTTCGACGGAGATGGGCGGGCGGGTGCCTCTCCCGGTTTCAAAATATTTTTTTGCCGTTTTAAAAATATTATTTTGCTATTTTTCATGTTTTTACGGGCACCGATTTCTCAAGACGGTTCTCTTAAGGAACCGCCTGTAGAAATCTTATTTTCACTGGCGGTTCTCAAACAACCGCCAGTGGAAATGGCTCATTTTCACTGGCCTCTTCCACTGGCGGTTGCAAGAGAACTGCCAGTGGCAACCTTCTGTGTACTAGTGCCATGGGTTATATACTCAAGAATTTTATTACCAGAATATATTCCATTTTTTTGCAGCTGCAACTAGTCAGTATGGGTACCCCTGACTTCTAATATTTGGTCGACGCCTACCAACATCAAGCTTGTTAGAACTTGAAAACCGCGTGGACGATCGATCAAATGGATCGCGGCATGCATGCAAATTAATTAAAACTGGTCGCACACGTAAGAAGAAACTCTGATGTTTGTTTACATGCATCAATGCTAGGAAATTTCTCAACAAGCAGGCTTGCTACTAGTTTCATCAGTCCAGCCCTCGTGCATGACGAAGGAGAGCTCATTAGTAGGGATGAAAACGAAAATGATAATTTCCGATTTCCGGGAATCGTTTTCGATATTTTTTCGATTTTCAGGCCTAAATGGAAATGGTAGTGGTAACCGAGAAAACGAAAATGATAACGGTAAAAGTAATCGGAAATGAAAGTGAAAATGATTTTGCCCCCTTCCGATCGTTTTCGAAGATCACCGTATTTAACCGGTAATTTCTGTCGGTAGTTACCGATCAAGGCCTTGCATCTTATTTATGGCAATTGGCAATCACGCACAAGCACGATGCCGCACATCTGCACACACATGCAAAGCACATAAGGCAAATATTTTTTTTTGGAAAGAGACTATATGGCAAATTTCATCCGTAAGGCAATCACCAATCAGCCGCTGTTTGAGACCTAAGATGGTATGAACTGTATGGTTTTAGCTTATGTCTTGTTAATTATGGATTTATTTATTATGTCATGTGAGATAGGTCAAGTTATATGGCTCTTATCGTGTCCAACAGTTTGGCATGTTTATCGTATTTGAGGATATCGTTCTCATGGATTCCGATCGTTATCGATGTATTTTTCGATCGATTACTATCGGTTTCGAAATTACCGGAATATCGGTGCCGTATTCGTTTCGAAAAATATCGTATCAATTTCGTTTTCGAGAGCAAGATGTAAAAATGAAACTGATTTGGCCTCCTATCGATCGTTTCCGATCGTTTTCATCCCTACTCATTAGCAGTATAAGCAGCTGATCATACGTGGAACTTTCACGTAGCTGCAGTTGACAGCCTATATATAGCATTCTTGCTGAGGCTAGCTAGCATATGAGTAACACACAAGCCTAAGTTTGGTGATGATACATCGGCCAATACATACACTGTGATTGTGAACCCAGCTGAGAGACAGATCGATCAGTAGTACTGATCGCGACTAGCTTAATTAGCAACGTAATCGCCGGCCATGACGAGATCAAAGGTTGTCATCCTCCCATTATTGTTCCTGTTGTTGGTGGTTCTGTCAGGATCCTGGACGACGACCTGTCGTCCGGCCGCTGGCGCGAGGCCGCCGCCGGCTAACGACGAAGACATTGGCTTGGTGGTCATGGTGGTGCAGTCTGTCTGGAGGCCGTGGCACAAGCTGCTGCCTCTGGAGATGAAGCAGGCTGGACCCTCTTGTAGTACGTGGGACCCCAACAATCCCTGCCCGCCACCAGCACCAAGGAGGCCATGAAACTAGGTGGTCACCGTGGCAAGGGGGGAAATGCACGCTGCGTGCGTGCGTGGACACGGCAGAGGTTGCGGCAATAAGAAGATCAGCTACTAGGATATACCGTTCTTGTAGTACGTGGAGTGGCTCGTCTGTCTTCCTGGGGTTGGGGCGTCCTTCTTCCTTGCGTCGCACGCGTTGGTCGCCGGTAAGGTCACATCGCCGGAGTGTCTGTCCATGCCTTAACAGTGGACGGAGAAGCTGAACAGTTGATTAGAGTGTTTGGAGTATTATCCCGGAGTTAATGACGCTTGTACGGTTCGGGAATGGGTCGTGATGGACGGGCCGTCCGGACTGTCAATCCGGAGGGTGATTAGACGTCGAGCCACGCCCTGCCTCTGACTAACAGTGCGGTCAAGGAACCGGACCACGCCCTGCTCTGGCCAACAGTGCCGCTGGCATCCGTTTCCATGCCCTGCGCTGCCGCACAGTGCGGTCAAGATGCTCCTTTTCCATGCCCTGGACGGGGCGCAGACGGGGCGAGTACGGTTTGACTGGTCGCGTGGTAGCGGGGTCGTAGAGCGTAGAGCGCAAGCCTCGGGCGGCTTCTGCGTGAAGACGCCAACGAGGGGGTCGTGCGAGCCGCGGCCTCCCGGGCTACGACCCCGGTGCCCTTCAGCCCCACGGGGGGGTCGCACGAGCCGCGCCCCGGGGGTCGAGCCCCTGCGCGGCGTTGTGCATCCGCGGCCTCCGCCGCAGCCTCCTAGTGGGCCGTTCGAGCGTCGGCCCATCCAGTCTGGCCTTCGTAGGCCGGTCGCAGGCCGTTAATGATTTGCCTGATCTTGCTTAGCCGGGGGCCCAACAGGCCGGTTGTTTTGGCCCCCGACAGTAGCCCCCGAGTCCTTGCAGGTGTGGGCCCACGCCTGCCGGGACTTAAAGTCGGAGGGTCGTTGCGGTTTCTCTGGTGGGTGCGCGCGAGCGCACTCGCCGGGTGTAGCCCCCGAGTCCCTGGGGACGTGGGCCACGTCCGTAGAGACTGAATCGTACGCTTCAGGGTAATGGGATGCGTCGGTTTCGGATGTGCTGCTGGGCAGTGCGCCCCTCTCCCCCTTCCCGCAATAACGCGCCTCTGAACCGTCGGGGAACCGAGGGGTCGCGTCGGCCTGACGGGCCTTGGAGACCACGCCCAGGACTTATCCCGGAGAGGCGTGTTCACAGCCTTGGGTTGCCTCGGCCCGGCGTGGGGATTAATGTGGCAGGCGGCTGGAAGGCGGGGCGTCGGGTGGGAAGATGAGTGATCTTCCCGCCGCTCGGTCGCAGCGGCCCTTGGGGCCTCCACGACCCCTATAAAAGGGGACGTGGCGCACGACCTCTCCTCACCCCTGCTTCTGCTGCCTTCCTCTTGTCTTCCCACTCTTCTCCTTCTTCCCTCGCTTACGTCCGCCGTTGCCGAGATGGAGAGGCGTGAACCGGCGAGGAGGGGCCAGGTCCGAGGAGTCCGTTGGGTCTCCGGCCCGCAATGTGCGGGGCGGGGCACGCACGAGGAGGCCGGCGCCACCGCACCTACCGGATTTCGTCGGCGGGTTATGTCGCCGGATTCCCGGGCGGCGACAAGGCCGCCCGCTTCGGGCGGCGCCCGTGCCGCTTGCTCCTCCGGTGGCGGCAGTGCCGTGCCCCCTCCGCTTCCGCACGGGTCGCCCTCGGCGCGCACGCCGCCTTTGAGGCGGCGGTGGTGGCGCCGAGGAAGAAAACCGCGCCGCCTGCCGCCAGCGGGAGGAGGCGGACCGCGCCTACGCCCGGTGAGGGTTTTTTCATTCGCTACATCTCGCGTTTTTTTGGTTCACTCCCGACCGGTGTCCGCTCTTCGTGTCCCTGTAGAGGCTTTGGCGGAGATGGAGGCCATGGCGGCCGCCGGGGTCGAGCTTCGCGGACCTCGTCCACGCCCCGCCGGTGACGTCCGCGAGCGCCTCGAGATGGCGCGGGTCTGCGTCAATGTCTCGATGGTGGCGGTGCGCCGGGGCGCGGTGATCGGGCCGGGCGATGGCGGAGGTGCACTCCGGCATCGATACGACCGACGCCGCGGGGCTTCCCCGGCCGGGCGAGTCCCCTCGAGGACTACGCCGCCATGCTTTGCCAGCGTCTTTAGGAGGCAGCGGGAGTCGCGGTGGAGCTCTCCTCGGTGGACCAGCTCCTTTGCCGGGGGCTGCTGTAGGCTAGGGTCGGCGATCTCGCCCCCCCTTTTTTTTTTTTCCCCGAAAAAAAAAATCATGTAATGCAAAGAAGGGGGTGGATTAATGAAATCTTTTGTTAGTTCTCAAGGAAGTTGGTTCAATTTTTTATTCTCTTAACCGTAAATAAGTTAAAAAGTCGATAGAGAAGTCGCAAGAACGATCGTGCGAAAATGAGTAAGCGCAAACAGTACGTTCAGGGAATCGACCCCCGTGAGTTGAGGGGTCGAACTAGTTCGCTCGTTTCGGTGTTGTGTTCGTGCACACGTTTCCTGGGGGTGCGGGGGGTCGTACGCATTCGCCCCTAGGGTTTATTTTAGTTTGATGTTTCTGACATTTCTGCCCTCGAGCCCCCGGCGCCCCCGCGTTCGTGTGGGCCCGGTCTGGGGGTCGAGTCTTCTCCCCACGCGACCCTTTAGTGGGGTCAGAGGAGGTGGACAACGCTGTGCCATCCCATTGGTTGGGTCGAGGCGCAGTGTTCGGTGAGTTGCTAGCGGGTAGTTCAAGTGAGGCCCGTGTTCCCCGGCCTTTACGGCGCGTGGTGTGACCAGCCTCATAAATCCAGGTAGCCGATTCGTACTTTTCCCAAGCCGTCCGCGGGCTCGTGGGCTCGATGCCTTTTCATAAAAATTTTCGAATTAGAGATCAACCTTGAACTCGAACACGGCCGAGAAAGCTCTAATCACTTCGCGTGTTTGGGAAATTAGGCCGCCAGTGGGCTTCTTTCTCGGTCGCCCCTCCGCCGGTCCGGGCGGCCGATCCCTTCGCGGGCAGGCCTGCGAACCCCGGGTCCTGTTTTTCGGACCTTGTTACATATGAATTGATTTTTGTAATTAAGTACAAACTCATGGTACAAAATTAATACAGGAATTTAACCGCTACATGAAGTGAGTAAAACGGAGTAAATGTAACGTGCGCGAGAATTTAGCCGAGAGGCGAGTTCACAGGTCTACCGATCGTGGCCAGAATTACGGCCAGGTGAGTTCGTAGCCGTCGTCGCTGTCGCTGCCGTAGTCGCTGAGGAGGTAGTCGCGGATTTACGAGGAAGTGGAGTAGCGCTTCGGATCCCGAACTCGTCGTCGCCGCCGCCGCGGATGCCATGGAGCCGATCGCCGTCTTCGATCCTCGCACCAGATCCGGTGGTGACCGTGGCGGTCTTTGGGCGTGGCGTGTCGGAGAGGCGTCGAGGTTCGCCCTTGGGCGTGATCGGTGGCGGCGAGCGCCCCGGTTCTTGTGGCGGCCTCTTCCCCTGCATCTTACGCCGGAGCGAGCTGACCTGCTGGTATTGCCGTGCCGGGCCGGATTGTCGTCGTAGAGGCGTAAGTCGGCGAACGATGCGGAGATGGCGTCGACATTGGCGTTGGGTGGGAGGAGCATCATGTCGTAATCCACCCCAATGCTGATGAAATCGAGATTCCCAAACCGAACATGGGTGCCCGGAGGGAACTGAAAATCGTTGGATTTGGCCATCCGGATCTTTGGATTTTGGAGACGAAACGCGCAAGGCCCCTACCTGGCGCGCCAACTATCAGTGTTTCATGAAAGCACCAACTAGTAAATTTATAGATGCGCGTTTATGTCCGGATGGTTCGCTAAGAGGACACGGGGAGTATACTTGGTTCGGGCGTGTGGCCCTACATCCAGTTCGAAGGAGTCGTGTTACTTAGCGGCGGTTCGTAGTAGGGGTTACAACCGGTTCGAGATAGGAAGGGGCTCCCAAGTCTCTGATTGAGCGAGGTGCCAATATCGTGGCGTGTGTTGACACTTATTATGATCCAAAATTTATTAGCAATTACCATTACCTGAGGAACAGAATTATAACAAGAATAGGGTTATCATTAACAATTTCCACGAGTTTTGGTGATTTGTGCATTTTTCGAGGAATTATTCGAAAAAGACTAAAAAGAGGGATTTGAGTGCTTATTTACCACGAAACATAACCGCGACAAAAGGATATCACCGGGAGGACTCGGGAAGACTCGAGAAGACACCCGAAGAAGTGGGGCCCGCAAATGCTTCCAGTGGGGCCGGCCGGCCCCACCATGGGGCCGCCCGGCGCCCTAGGGTGGCCGCCGCCCCCCCTTCTGAACCTTCTCCTGCCGCCTAGGGTTTTCATCCCGGCCGCTTGTTAAGTCGGTTTGATCGGACGGCGCGTGTTAATCCCACCGGCTATAAAAGGAGGGCCATACCCCCCCTGGAGGAGGCCAGATCAAGAGATGAAGATTCAGAGCTTTAGATAGAGATCCACTAGATCTAGGCTAGCAATCAAGATAGAGATTAGAGAGATAGAGAGGAGAGTAAAGATTCGGAGGAGCCCCTGGCCTGTCGGAGCGCCCTTCTTCGGAGTCAGTATTCGTCTGATTCGGCTTCCTCGCCCCGAGCTGCGTTCTGAGGTACTTTTGTATTTAATATTCTGATTCAAGTAAGCAGCGTTTATATTCGTTCTTTAGTTTGCAACTCATATTACATTGAGTACTTTGATTTGGGTAGCTCCTAGGTCAGAGTAGTTGTCGTAGCGTAGACGTGGTGTCCAGGTTATGATTACTTGTGAATGTCCCCGATTAGCCGGATAGTGGTAGCTCGCGTAGGTGACTCTATAGCTACGTTGAATCCTCCGTAGTCCACTTCCCGTTGATAGGACAGACAGCCGATAGGTGTCCGGTAGGTAGATTACTCTGTTTCTTCTCCTATTCGGATCACTTGCCCGATAAGACGATATTATACAAAGTTTACCGGTGGTTAGAACTAGAGTGCATTAGCTATTTCCTCGTTCTCGATAGTTTTCTAAGTTGTTTGTGCCCCGTAGATTAAGAAGTATTAGGCTAGATCATATTTCACCTACTGTTCCTTTGGGTTCGATATTAAAACCGGGTTGATCTTGGTGAAGTGCTATCGGTATATATCTGTAAACTTGCGGATAATCTGATTATAATTATTATTAGGGTGCGCTTAATTTATACCAACAAGCATTTAAAGCGCCGTTCTTTGGGAACGGTTTGCTGATTTTGATTTAGCCTATCTTAGTCTATAGTTATCCTTATATTAAAAACAAAAAAAAATAAAAAAATAAAAATATTATGGAAAACGAATCGCAACTTTTATATCAATATGGAGCACCATCGGGATCGTACCTCCAGCCAATAGAATCTTCTAAACCTATCACATCATCGGCTATGAGCTACGCCCGGATTAATTAAATTAGTCCAAGAACATATCTTTTCTGTAACACTAGCGAAAACCCCTATTCCCATTTAACTAATTTTGAGCAAACATGTTCATGTCTGCGCATTAAGGGCATGGCCGATGAAACTTTAAGATGGAAACTCTTTCCGTTTTCATTAATCGGGTAGAGCCAAGAAATGGTATAATCACCATGTTGGGAGTAGTCAAGGAGATTGGGAGATATTACGTAAATACTTTTGTCTTAAATTTTTCCCAAAAGAGAAAAGGTCGCTAAACTTCGATTTGAAATCATAGGATTCAAACAATTAAGTAATGAATCGCTAGGCAAGGCTTGGGATCGTTTTTGATGGTTTTGTAAATTCGGACCTAATCTTGCTTTACCAGAACCCATGCTTTTACAACATTTCTTTTTAGGCCTTGATGATAAAAAAACAAAGAATATCTTAATTTGGCCTCGGGAGGAGCATTTATGCATATTACTGTTGATCATGCTAAAACTATTCTTACTAATATTTTGAATGATCTCCCAAGAAAAAAAAGAAGAGTTGTTAGAAGAAAATTCTCAATTAGCTAAAACTGAACTTTTACTTGATTCATCTCAATCAGTAGTTGAATTAAAACCTGAGCTAGTTGATGAGATAGTTCCGAATTCTACGTGGATGTTTGAAATAGAGGATGATTTCTTTAATGATTTTGGGAATACTACACTTTATAGTAAAATTATTCAACCCCAAAGATCCGTAGATTTTAATTTCAGTTTTTCACATCCTCGATGATTTAAAATTTCTTAGAGAAATAATAAGAAATTTGATTTTTATTTTGGGTGATGATTGGTTGACAGAATCCGAGCAATCCCCGATATAATTTGTCTTGATTCACCCTCTGTTAATATAATGCTGCAAATAAATTCATATCCTTTTGAAGCTTTATATAACCCCATTTGTAGGAGTCAACATTATGTCATATTCTTTTGCTAGAAAATTCTTAAAAGACATACCATTAATGCCTACAAATAAATTACTCAAAAATTGTTTAGGACACATTTTTCTTAGTGTAGGAGTTTTAAGTGCACTTCCTATTGTTATTAATGATTTCCGCATTTTCGCTAAATTTCTATATCTTTGATGTGTGGGATTTTGATGTAATGATTGGGGTACCTATAATCAAACTTCTTCGAGAAGGTCGTAATGGTAAATTAAATGTCAAGCTTGGGAAGGGATTTAATTTCTCAATACCTATAACTCATACAAGAAATGTTAAAGCGAGTCCTTCCCCTGAATCAAATTCAATAGAAGAGGTTAAGGCAGTTGAGTATAATACTTTTATTCAACCTGATTTAGAAGATGATGCCCAGTTTTTCATTGATGAAGAGGAGGAGGACCTTATTGATCCTGAACCTCTTGATGAATTACTAGAACCACAAAAGCCCTCTATTGAGCTTAAACCATTACCATCTGGTCTTAAATATGTTTTCCTAAATAATGATCAAGAATATCCTGTGATTATAAGCGATAAACTCTCTGATGAAGAATCTTATAAATTAATAGCAGTTTTAGAAAAACATAGAGCCGCTTTTGGATATTCACTCCAAGATCTCAAAGGGATCAGTCCTGTTCTTTGCACCCATCGCATACCAACCAATCCAGAAATTACGCCTTCAAGAGAGCCTCAACGTAGACTCCAAAATGCGATGCGAGACGTAGTAAAGAAAGAAGTTTTAAAGCTTTTACATGCAGGGATCATATACCCAGTACCGCATAGCGAGTGGGTAAGTCCTGTGCAAGTTGTACCTAAAAAGGGAGGAATGACAGTTGTCCAGAATGATAAAAATGAATTAATACCTAAAAGAACTGTCACTGGATGGCGAATGTGCATAGATTATCGAAAACTAAACAAAGCAACAAGGAAAGATCATTTTCCTCTACCTTTCATTGATGAAATGTTAGAACGTCTAGCAAATCATTCTTTCTTTTGTTTCCTTGATGGTTATTCAGGATATCACCAAATCCCTATCCACCCTGATGATCAAAGTAAAACCACTTTTACATGTCTCTATGGAACTTATGCTTATAGAAGAATGTCTTTTGGATTATATAATGCACCTGCTTCTTTTCAAAGATGTATGATGTCTATATTTTCTGATATGATAGAAGAAATCATGGAAGTTTTTATGGATGATTTTTCAGTTTATGGAAAAACTTTCGATGATTGTCTAGAAAATTTAGATAAGGTTTTGCAAAGATGTGAAGAAAAACACTTAGTCCTCAATTGGGAGAAATGTCATTTTATGGTTAGAGAAGGAATAGTGTTGGGACACTTAGTGTCAGAAAGAGGTATAGAGGTAGATAAGGCTAAGATTGAAGTAATTGAACAACTACCTCCCCCTGTTAATGCAAAAGGAGTCCAAAGTTTTCTTGGTCATTGTGGTTTTTATCGTAGATTTATAAAGAACTTTTCACAAAATTGCTAGACCAATGACAAGATTGTTAGCTAAGGATGTACCTTTTGACTTTGATGAAGAATGCTTGGAATCATTTATCGTTCTTAAGAAAGCACTTACATCAAGACAATCATCCAACCCCCTGATTGGTCTTTACCTTTTGAAATTATGTGTGATGCTAGTGATTATGCTGTAGGGGCAGTCCTAGGACAAACAAAAGATAAGACGCATCATGCAATTGCTTATGCTAGCAAGACAATGACAGAAGCACAATTAAATTATGCAACCACCGAAAAAAGAACTTTTGGTCGTTGTCTTTGCTATTGATAAATTTAGATCTTACTTAGTTGGAGCTAAAATAATTGTTTATTCTGATCATGCTGCTCTTAAATATTTGCTCACTAAGAAAGATGCTAAACCCCGACTAATAAGATGGATTCTATTACTACAAGAATTTGATTTAGAGATTAAAGATAGAAAAGGAATAGAAAATCCCATTGTTGATCATTTGTCTAGAATGTATTTTAAAGAACCACAGGAATTACCTATAAATGATTCATTAAGAGATGACATGTTGTTTAAAGTAACCAAGACAGACCCTTGGTACGTGAATATTGTCAATTTTATGGTTGCGTGGTTATGTACCACCCGGAGAAAATAAGAAGAGACTCATTTATGAAAGTCGTCTCCACATGTGGGATCCACCTTACCTCTTTCGGGTATGTGCTGATGGATTACTCGGAAGGTGTGTACCAAGAGAAGAAGGCTTGCGAGATCATTCAAAATGTCACTCATCACCATATGGAGGTCATTATGGGGCATTCCGCACTCATGCAAAAAATCCGGGCAGTGGTTTCTTTTGGCCAACTATGTATGAAGACACCAAAGATTTCATCCGAAGATGTGGAGCATGTCGAGGCACGGAAACATCAATACAAGAGATGCCATGCCACTCACCAACAACCTTCGATTGAGCTCTTTGATGTCCGGGGAATTGATTACATGGGACCCTTTGTGAAGTCAAAGAATTATGAGTATATTTTGGTGGCGCTTGACTATGTATCCAAGTGGGTAGAAGCTATGCCATGTAAAAATGCTAACTCCAAACATTCAAAGAAGATGTTCAAGAAATCATATTCCCAAGGTTTGGAACACCTAGAATGGTTATAAGTGATGGAGGAACGCATTTCACCGATAAGAAGTTTCACTTATACCTACAAGCCCATGGAATACGACACAATGTCGCTACTCCATACCATCCTCGACAAGTGGTCGGCAGAAAACGTCCAATAAGCAAATCAAGAATATTCTCCGTAAAAACAGAGATGAGATGGGAACTTTATGGAAGGATCGGTTACCGGATGCACTATGGGTATACCGGACAGCTTACAAAACACCTTTGGGTATGTCACCATATCAATTGGTGTATGGCAAGACCTGCCATTTACCAGTTGAATTAGAACATAAAGCTCACTGGGCTATAAAAAGATGGAATATGGATTTGGACGCCGGAGAGAAAAAGAAAAATGCAATTATCGAGAATTAGAAGAATGGAGAGAAAAGGCTTATCATAATTCGAAAATCTACAAAGAACGAACGAAGAAATGGCATGATAAGAGGATCAAGAAAAAAAGAGTTTTCACCCGAGATAAGGTATTACTTTTTAATTCCGTGTTCAAATTATTCGGGCTTGGGAAGCTAAGAAGTAAATGGGAAGGACCCTTTACCGTCGTGGAATGCGCCACCGCATGGAGCAATAACTCTACAATCAAACGAAGGTACGTTATTCAAGGTAAATGGGCACCGACTTAAACTTTATTTGGAACCATATGATTCAGAGTAGTGGATGAAATTGATTTCATCCAATTACCAACTTATTAAGGTCTATTTTAGTCCGGTACGAAATTTTATCCGAATATATATCTAACGTAATCATAGGAGGATTCTCGAGGCACCCCGCGAAAGGGCACCCGGTGGGCCCCAGGTGGGGCCGGCCGGCGCCCTAGTGGGGCCGGCGGCGCCTCGGTGTCCCTCGTCCCGTCTTTTCGTCCCCTCGACCTTCTACCCTCTTCCTACGTATATTCGCGTATGTTTGACGCATGATCGGATATACTTTACGGGATCACGTAGAACCTAGGTTTTATCCTCATCCCGTCTCCTAAAAACCCATATAAATACGCACCTAGACCTCCTCAACTTTATTCCATAACCAGCCACCTCTCCTTCCTAAAAAAAAAAGGAGCTCTCCAGTTTAGATCTATTAGCAATGGCGAACAAGGCGATCGTCTCCTACGGCACGGACTTCAACAAAGATCCCCAAATGATGACTCGAAGGCCCTCGTCCCCGCGCACAGCCCGAAGCCCCTCGCCGTTGTGCCGCCGAAGCAAGCTGCAACACCTCGGCGTCATGAGCAAGTCTACTACGTGCAAGATCCAGATGCTCTTCCTCCACCTCCCGCAAGGCCGATGCTTGAAGGAGGCGCTAAAGGGAAGCGGTTGCCATCCCTCGTGGTACCAAGCTTCTTGCACCCGAGCTAATGAGCGACTCGTATCGGTCGAGACCGACAAGAAGGGTAACTTGATATGCGCTAAGTACACCAATGCCTCTCGCCCTTACATTCGGGGAGTTCGTGCAAATCCTCGATGAAGTATGCTATGTTGAGCCTATTGCACCTAAACCCAAGCCTAAACCTAAGAGGAAGAGAGCAAAGATCAGCATTAGCATTGGAGAAGGTTCCCAAAGCACCAACCTTACGCATTCTTAACGAGAAATTTGAAGGCCTCTCCAACCTTGTCAAAGAGATGGAAACGTCCAATAATTTGAGGGACAAGCTCATAAATGAGTTAGAAGAGAAGGTTGGGATTCATGCTAAGTTACTCCGCAATCTTAAGCGCCGAAAAGAAAAAAGCTTGAAGGCGAGGTTGCGGCTCTCGGGGCCAAAATTCGGGGCCTCAACAATGAAGGGCAGCATTAACGCCTAGTTATCCAATAAGGCACACTTCCGCTAGATTAATGAGTCGGTCAAGTTGAGTCGGGTTTAGGTCAAAGCCTAAAGAGCTAGGGTCACGTTAGCTCGCCATTAAAGCGTCTGTTGAATTATTTTTACCACCACTATGAATGAATAAAGTGCCTTATTTTATTAATGTGTGTTATCTACTCTACTCTCTATTTTTGAATATTTTGTCTCCACATATTGTGCGTAGAATTTACGTAAAAACAAGTGTGGGGGAAGCACAATCAATCACGAAGCAAAAATACGATCGAGAAGAATAGCGTAATCCGAACCATCATCGAATCAACACCGCGCGACGCAAAGCGGGACCCGCAGGACCCCCGAGGTGGGGCCGGCGCCGCCCGGGGGGGCGGGCGGCGCCCCCGGCTCTCCTCGTCTCCTCGTTTCGATCACGCCAGTTCAACTTAATTACGACTTAAATACATGTATTATTCTGCATTCTGATCCGAACCATGAATCTCTATATTAAAATGCTTTAAGAAATAATAAACCCATTCAACCCATCACTTGAGAAATTTAAATTATATATCGCTCTAGAGTTGTGTTTTTTTATGAAATTCAAAAGCACCTCATGATTGATTAAGTTATTGTGGAAAATAAGGTAGTTAAGATAATGATCACTGCGTTTTCGATAATTTATCTTTGGAGATTTTTTATGAAAACTTTAAACTTTTTTAGCTTCACTCCTCTTTTTTATGGCATACAATAAGTCTAATCATGGTTGAGAGTTTTATCATATTCCCAAAGTGTCACATGTTAAAATAATTCACTATCTAGAGCAAAGATTATGACGGAGGCATGAGCAAATCAAAAGAAATCGAGGAAATAAAAAGGGACAAGTGTCCGAAACCTCAAATAGATGGATCACGAGGAAATAAAAAGGGACAAGTGTCCGAAACCTCGATCAAAATAAGAAATATAAGCATGTGCTAAATAAAAAAAGAAAAGCTTATGGTACCTCCGACATAATATGCCTAGAAGTGAGAAGTCTTTCTGATCTAGGAATATGATATTTCTCTCCCACATTATACACACTATTGGTGCCACTACAAGAGAGAGATGCAGCCACGTTTTTACAAAATAACCTCTACTCCAAAGAAACATAATTACAGAAAGGTGTAATCAATCTTAAGCTATCTTACTCAGCAATTACTTAAGAATTCATGATAGACACTTTTGAATCTCACATGATTACTAGACTAGTGCTATATAATTTAGGTCCCAAGTTACGTATTGATGGTATCCATTACTAAAACCAACCTTTTCCTGGGACAAGCAAAAGCCTAAGTGTGGGGGTAATTGTTGACACTTGTTATGATCCAAAATTTATTAGCAATTACCATTACCCGAGGAACAGAATTATAACAAGAATAGGGTTATCATTAACAATTTCCACGAGTTTTGGTGATTTGTGCATTTTTCGAGGGAATTATTCGAAAAAGACTAAAAAGAGGGATTTGAGTGCTTATTTACCACGAAAACATAACCGCGACAAAAGGATATCACCGGAGGACTCGGGAAGACTCCGAAGACACCAAGAAGTGGGGCCCGCAATGCTTCGTGTGGGGCCGGCCGGCCCCACCATGGGGCCGCCCGGCCCCTAGGGTGGCCGCCGCCCCCCCCCTTCGAACCTTCTCCCCGCCGCCTAGGGTTTTCATCCCGGCCGCTTGTTAAGTCGGTTTGATCCGACGGCGCGTGTTAATCCCACCGGGCTATAAAAGGAGGGCCATACCCCCCCCCCCTGGAGGAGGCCAGATCAAGAGATGAAGATTCAGAGCTTTAGATAGAGATCCACTAGATCTAGGCTAGCAATCAAGATAGAGATTAGAGAGATAGAGAGGAGAGTAGAGATTCGGAGGAGCCCCCGCCCGTCGGAGCGCCCCTTCGAGTCAGATTCGCCTGGATTCGGCTTCCTCGTCCGGGCTGCGTTCGAGGTACTTTTGTATTTAATATTCTCGATTCAAGTAAGCGCCGTTTATATTCGTTCTTTAGTTTGCAACTCATATTACATTGAGTACTTTGATTTGGGTAGCTCCTAGGTCGAGTAGTTGTCGTGAGCGTAGACGTGGTGTCCGGGTTATGATTACTTGTGAATGTCCCCGATTAGCCGGATAGTGGTAGCTCGCGTAGGTGACTCTATAGCTACGTTGAATCCTCCGTAGTCCACTTCCCGTTGATAGGACAGACAGGCGATAGGTGTCCGGTAGGTAGATTACTCTGTTTCTTCTCCTATTCGGATCACTTGCCCGATAAGACGATATTATACAAAGTTTACCGGTGGTTAGAACTAGAGTGCATTAGCTATTTCCTCGTTCTCGATAGTTTTCTAAGTTGTTTGTGCCCCGTAGATTAAGAAGTATTAGGCTAGATCATATTTCACCGACTGTTCCTTTGGGTTCAATATTAAAACCGGGTTGATCTTGGTGAAGTGCTATCAGTATATATCTGTGCGCTTGCGGATAATCTGATTATAATTATTATTAGGGTGCAGTTAATTTATACCAACAGCGTGTGTGTGGTGTGTTTCGTTGGTTTTCGCTATTGAGTTCAACCTGTCTGATGAAATGGCTCGCCCTCCCTTTTATAGATAAAGGGAGGGAACGGCCTTACATAAAGGGAGTACGAGTGTGCCGTGTAGGAAAAGAAAAAAGGACAATGGTGGAGTGGCTCGTCTGCCTTCCTGGGGTGGGGGCGTCCTTCTTCTTTGCGTCGTACACATTGGTCACCGGTGAGGTCGCATCGCCGGATTGTCTGTCCATGCCTTAACAGTGGATGGAGAGGCTGAACAGTTGATTATAGTGTTTGGAGTATTATCCCGGAGTTAATGACGCTTGTATGGTTCGGGAATGGGTCGTGATGGACGGGCCATCCGGACCGCCAACCGGGGGGTGATTAGACGCCGAGCCACGCCCGCCTCGACTAACAAAGGCGGTCAAGGAACCGGACCACGCCCTACGCTCGGCCAATAGTGCCGCCGGCATCCGTTTCCATGCCTGCTGGCTGCCGCACAAAGGCGGTCAAGATGCTCCTTTCCTATGCCCTGCGCGGGGTGCAGACGGGAGGGTACGGTTTTGACCGGTCGCGTGGCGGCGGGGTCGTAGCCCAAGCGTGAGCGCAAGACTCGGGCGGCTTCTCCGTGAAGACGCCAACGAGGGGTCGTGGCGAGCCGCGGCCTCCCGGGCTACGACCCCGGTGCCCTTCAGCTCGCGGGGGGTCGCACGAGCCGCGCGCCTGGGGTCGAGCCCCTGCGCACGGCGTTGTGCATCCGCGGGCCTCCGCCGCAGCCTCCTAGTGGGCCGTTGGAGCGTCGGCCCATCCGGTCCGGCCTTCGTAGGCCGGTCACGGGCCGTTTATGATTTGTCTGATCTTGCTTAGCCGGGGGCCCAACAGGTCGGTTGTTTTGGCCCCCGACACTATGTAATGTAGAGGGTTATTTCTTCCTTAGTATTTATTAATACCATCCATGAGATGTGGTGCATTAGTACACAAACCATTTCTCTTGACACTAGCGTTTCATTTCTACTGGCGGTTTCTCTTTAGAACAGCCTGTAGAAATCGGCCCTATTTCTATAGGCGGTTCTCTTAAGGAACAGCCAGGTAAGAAATATTTATTTCTACTGGGCGGTTTTTTAAGAAACCGTCAAGTAGAAATTGACTATTTCAACCGGGCGGATTTCTTAAGGAACCGCCAAGTAGAAATCGATTCTGGCGCGGTTTCTTAAGAAATCCGCCCGGTAGAAATAATTTGAAATTAATTTTTTGAGTTTTTCAATCTTTCTCGGATGAAGAAACTCCCAAAATAAAAGTTGTAGATCTCGAAATATGAAACTTTGTGGTTGACAACTTTTCATTTGAAATCATCTTTTTGTGGAAAACTACTTAACGAGATTTTCAAATTTGAAATTCAAATTTTGCAAATGACCTCGGATGGAGAAACACTCTAAATGAAAGTTGTAGATCTTGAAAAGTTATGAAACTTTGTAGTTAAATATTTTTCATTTAAATTCATTTGGTCCCTCAAATATTCAATTTTCTGTCGGCTTTGTATAATATGTGGGGGAAAAAATGAGCTATAGGCATGAGTGAGTGTGTGGTATAGTGGTAAGGGAGGGATCACGCGAGCCCGAGGTCGCGGGTTCAAATCCCATCGGCCGCATAGCGCGTGATTTTACGCAAAAAAATGCGATGGAGACGGGCGGGCGGGTGCCTCCCCCGGTTCGAAAAATATTTTTTGCTGTTTATAAAATATTTTTTTTGCTATTTTTTTTGCGTTTTTTCGAGCAATGATTTCTACAGGCGTTGCTTAAGAGAACCGCCTGTAGAAATCGATTTCTACTGGCGGTTCTCAACCAACCGCCAATAGAAATGACCGATTTTTTCTACTGGCGGTTCCGAAAAACGCCAGTAGAAATACGTTTAGAACCTACAGTACTGGCCTTTTCTGTACTAGTGGTGGCCTTAAACATCAGAGTATATGCAATCACAGATCGACTGGAACAGCCTATATCAGATCATGTCTCCTGTATATATTCTAGCCGGTGTAGAGCAAGGGTTAATGAATTAATTAGTACTGTATTGACTGAATCGCACACGTATGCGTTTCAACAAAAATAGCAGATATGATGCACCAGTGATGATCTGCATATATACGTGCATGCGTCAGTCAAGCACGAGTCATGCCTAGTCATGCCTAAGCAAGCAGTTTTTCTGCACGCACACGACGGCATATATGTATATATATATATAAATATAATACACACACCAACAATGACGATGACCGACCAACCATCATTCCGACTGCATCGAAAAGGTTGGAGCACAATTCCGTCCAGATCAAACGAATCATTCGCATCCAAAAGGTCATTTGTCTCCTCAGGATTGATGAATGAAATCTATCTCTGGAGTCAGACTAATAGTACGTATAATAAGAGACGGCAAGAAGGTTACATGCTGATGCGGAAAAGAAAAATGAGAACAGAAAAAAAATGGCCTGTAACTTATATTCAACTAAAGGCACAAGAACAAATAAATTTGCGAGAGTAAAAGGTGAGCTACAAGAGAGCTAACTATATATGAGTTGGTTGAGAAGTAGGCTATAGCTAGCTTAAGGTTGTATTATTAGCCTTACTCTAACAAGTTATAACCTGGCCCTTCAATCATGTTGCCATTTGGCCACATTCTTCCTTCTTGTGAGGCCACTCGGAAGGTGGATGCACACCACAAGTTTATTATTGAATTAATGGTCAGACATTTCTAATTTTTATAAGAATTTCAATATTGATCTTTTTTTAATTATAGAAGGCCTTGTGAGGCTTAACATTAATGCTCTACTAGGGATCTCTAGTCGAAGTTTCTTGAATTTATCTTGTTTTGCTAGCGCGATTTGTATCTTATGTGGATCCTAAGCTTAAGTAATATAAGCTTTGGTTGCATCTCTTTGTGTGACATCATTAATCTATATTTAAGATTGCAACTTTTAATTTTGTTGTCGTAATTATTTTATTCATTGTGTTAATTTTCCTTTTATTAAGGACAATACTCCATATCCAAGACTACCGCAAGGCTCCTCCAATGGCTCAAATAATGGTTTCATCTTGCACCGCGACACTTAACATGCTGAATTTGTTATACCAAAATATTAGAAATATAGTGTTATTGTTTTATAAAACATATAGGGTTTGAATTAAATTGTTAATATTGATATGACACAATATTTCTTCAAAATGATAAATATATTTAAGACAACTTATTACCATGGAGTATCATTGATTTAAAATTGTTAGTCATTGCTATGTACTTTGTTAAGAACGTATTTCCGCCCTTGATACGATATTGAAACTAATTTAAACCCTACAAATTGGAATCCACTCCTGGATAGAAGTTGTGGACACGTCGCCCAAAAAATAGCACTGACCGTTTGATTCTGGCATTAGCGGCTCAGATTTCTTGGAGCAGCTTCTGCTAGAAGCGGCTTCTCGTTTCATCTTGGAACAGCTTCTGTCGGAAGCGGCTTCTCGTTTTACTTCACCGGCTTCGATCCGAATCTACGAATCCAATATATATAGGGCTTCAGCTTCAGCTTCAGCTTCTAAAAAAAAAAACTTCGGCCTCCACCTTCCTCTCTCGGAGTCTCCCTCGGCGGCGGCAGCAGGCGTTGCGCACCTCGCGGGGCTGCGGCACCGGCGCCCTCCTCCCCCACAGCCTCCCTCCTCCTCCTCCTCCTCCTCCTCCTCCTCCCTCGCCTCGCGGCATGCTTGGCCGTGAGAGGAGCACCAGCGCCAGTGCTTTGGCGGCGCCCCTGGCCCCGCAGCGCGCTTCGTCCCGGCCCGGCGCCCGAGAGCAGGCCTCGTCGGTGGGCGGTCGCGTGCTTGCCCCCCGGCCCCCGCCGCTTCCCGCCCGGCCCGCCTCTACTCCGGCGCTCCACGAAACCCTAGCTGCACGTGTTTTGCGGCGGCGCTGGTACAACGTCGGGGCAACGCTTCGGTGCTACGTTTGGACAGCGGCACGCAGACGTCGAGCCCAGCCGGTGGTGTGCCGCCTCTTCTTCTTCGGCGGCGGCCATGGTGTACCGGTCAGGTCTGCCGACAGACACTCTTCTCTTCGTCTGTCATGTGCATCCTCCCCAAATCAAAATGAATTCTTCTATGAGTTGGAATAAGTTAGGAATATAGGCTGAATGCATATTTATGTTTCACCATCCGAGAGGAATTTTCATATCCTAAGATTGAACCTCAACAATCAGATGCAATATGTGAAAACCATAATTAGGTTCCCAGTTGCTTTCCACAAGAATTAATTTCTCAAGGATCTTATTTGTGACAGCCCAGAACTGAAAAAAATGGAGATGCGTTTAGGTAGGTTACAATCAATATTATCCCAGTTGGTGATTACTTATGGAATATACAATTGTCATAAATTCTCTATTGACATATAAATGTTTGATGTCATCAGATAGTTGTATCAAATTTGTTGTCGGCTTTGAATGATGTTATTACCGCCAATGAACTTCTAGAAATTATAACTGAGAAGCCTCAAAGGTACAAAGTAAATATAATCTGAGTTATATATTGTTGCTAGCTTTAAGTTCATATAACTTAAGTGATAATATATCACAGCACTATGATTTGCTTCAGAAAGCTGCAGAAGCTGGTGGGTTGATAGTGTTGGCCGCTGATCCAGCAGCCAGGTGAGCAGGACCTGCTCACCTTCCCTCTCCCTCTTCCCTGCACCAAGGTAGAAGGAGAGCCTTGAGCTCTCTGCACACAACACACTCTGCTGCACGGTTTCAGCAGTGGCTGAAACCTGAACCCTTGAATGTTTGGAGCAAATGAACTGATTTCATTGCATATAGACATACATATTTATAGACATGCGAGGGGTTTACCCTACTGGACTACTGCTGTCCCAGCTACTATTCAAATCTGATTTGAACACTACTAGACAGCTGCCATCAGCTGTAAGAGAAAATTGACTACCATTACTAGTTGCAAAACAAGCTTTTACTACTCCTAGTAGAACCATCTAAACAAAAAGTTAACCACAAGGATTAATCTTAACATTCTTCCCCTAATCCTTGCTGTTAGCCTTTGACCTCCACCATGCCAATCAAACCTTTGAGCTCCATGAACCTGAGGCGTCCAAGCGACTTGGTGAGGATGTCAGCGAGTTGTCGCCCGGTCTCGACGAACTCGATGACAAGATGTCCTCCATCGACGCAATCCCGAAGGAAATGGAACTTCACGTCGATGTGCTTGCTCCTGTCATGGAGGACTGGATTCTTTGCCAGCGAATGGCCGGCCGGTTGTCCACCTTGAGCGCCGGTGGGTGAACCTCAACGCCGGTGAGCTCACCCAACAGCCGGCGCAGCCACACCACACTGCAAGCCGCGGTGGCCACTGCGACATACTCGGCCGCGCAAGTCGGCAGCGCCACCATCTTCGCCCCGGTGACTCCCACGCGATCGGTGCTGATCCGAGGAAAACAAGCATGCCCGAGGTGCTCCACCGCCCATCAACGTCACCGCCCATGTCCGCATCATCAATGCCGTGAGCCCCGGCTCGCCATCCTTGGCTTTGGGCGACGCCTCGCTGAACACCATCAGCTGCAAAGACACCGCGCTTTGGGGAAGACAATCCCCATGTCCATCGTACCCTGGACATAGCGTAGCAGCCTCTTGACCGCTGTCCAGTGGTCCTCCCTTGGGTCCTGCATGAACCGGCTCACATAGCCGACCGCGAACGCGATGTCCGGTCGCGTGTGCGTGAGCCAGCGCAGCCCACCAACGATACTCCGGTAGAGTGTCGCGTCCACCTTCGCCGCCGTGCTCTCCTTTGAGAGCTTGATGCGCTCCTCCATCGGCGTCGCCACCGCCTTGCAGCCCGCCATGCCTGACCGCTCCAACAGCTTTTGCGCGTAGGCGCGCTGTCCGAGCTTGATGGCATCCGCCCCCTGCTTCACCTCGATGCCGAGGTAGTAGGATAGCGCGCCCAGATCGCTCATCCTGAACCTGGCGGCCATCTCCTCCTTGAAGCTGGTGATGTCCTGCGCACGCGCCCCGGTGACGATGAGGTCGTCCACGTACACCCCGACGATGAGATGCTCCTTCCCCCGTCGGCGGGTGTACAGGGCATGCTCCGTGGCACACCGCGTGAACCCAAGCTCCGCCATGGTGGCGTCAAGCTTGGCGTTCCACGCCCGCGGAGCTTGGCGTAGCCCGTAAAGCGCCTTTCTTAGCCGCAGCACCTTGTGCTCCGCTCCCTTGACGACGAAACCCGGCGCCTGCTTGACGAAGACTGTCTCCGCCAAATCGCCATTGAGGAAAGCAGACTTGACGTCGAGGTGATGGACCTGCCAGTCCTTCGCTGCTGCAAGCGCGAGGAGGAGCCTCACCGACTCCATGTGCGCCACCGGCGTGAAGACCTCGAAGTCAATCCCTTCACGTTGCACGAACCCGCGGGCGACGAGCCGCGCTTTGTGCTTCACCACGGCGCCCTGCTCGTCCCGCTTCACCTTGAAGACCCACTTGAGTCCGATCGGCCGGCAACCTGCCGGCGGATCGACCAAGTCCCAGGTCCTCGATCGCCTTCATCTCCTCCAGCATCGCCTTCCGCCACGCCGCGTCGCGCTCCGCAACGGCAAATGTGGCCGGTTCCTCTGCACTCATCAGAAGCAGAGTAGGGTCGTCGTCGAGTACCCGCACCGCCAGTCCGGGCACAGCCGCATCACCCACGACGTTGTCCATGCGCCCAGCCCACAAGGCCTTACCAGGCCCGCTCACCCCAAAAGCCCGAGCTAATGGGGGAGGACCGCCCCACCTTATAAGCTGGCCATCCCACCATCGAATAACCGATGTGGGACTATCCCAACACTCACCCCCTAGTCACACATCGGTGATCTTGGCCTCCTGCCTCAACCGAGTGGTCTTCTAGGGCGGGTCTTGTGTCTTCCTGGGATAGCACGCAGCGAGCGTGAGTGGGCCCATAACCATTGTTGGCCCAGCCCACAAGGCCTTACCAGGCCTGCTCACCCCAAAAGCCCGAGCTTATGGGGGAGGACCGCCCCGCCTTATAAGCTGGCCATCCCACCATCGAATAACCGATGTGGGACTATCCCAACAGATAGTTGATGCTGTGGCTAGTGTCTAAAATGATCTCAAGGATGAGACAGTGCCAGTGTCCCTTTTTTTGTACGATCTCTTTGGTATTCAGTTACTGAACTATCGATCTGCTATTTGTTTATCAAGAGAAAAATGTGCTACTCACCAGTTTTATTTTTGCATGTTGCTTTCACTCTTTACATCTTGATCCTAGGTAATTTTGATTTGCCCCTTTTTTTTCAATAATGGTTGATTGGTTACAATGACTGAGGAGTATAAGGATCAGTTTGGCAAGCTAAAAATTATTGATAATGCCCCTCCGCTCACCCAGATCTTGGAAGAAGGAAACCTAAGATATTCCTATCAGTCTGCTGCATGGTTCAGGGAAAAAAAGGATCTCTATTTTGCATGATTAGATTTGGTGGCCTAATATGAGATTAATCTGTGAGGTAATATCCCTCTTCTGAAATCTAATCTTGCAATATTACACTGATTGCCTGCTCATAGAATTTTATTGCAAAGAATGTTAATATGCTAAGTTATTCTTAAGTATATATTAGTAGTGAGAAAAGAGTTCAATTTCTGCATCAATAGATTGGTTCTAATTTTCATCGAACATTTTTTTTGTCAGGCCGTTCACACAGTCTTGGTGTTTTCCTCCAAAAAAATATCTCCTTGTGTGTAAATTTAGACATTTCAGTTTTACCTGTGATGTCAAGTTATGATTCCCTTTCATACCTACATTTATTTGTTGTCCATTGTTTTACTGTTGTTCATATGGGTTTATATTTTCTTCATAGCTATTGTTTTCTACTGAATATTGACTTCAAAAAATGTGGTAATCCATATTTTAAGCATTATAGATTTAGCAGTCATCTTAATTATTGAACCTCCATTTTCCTGGTTCTCTATTTATTTACTCTTCTCTTCAGCGTTATGACTATCCTTAGCTTCCTCTCTTTACAAAGTGTGCACCTGACAAATTGAACTAGCCACTCCTTTGGACATCAGCATGCTCTTATAGGCTGGCATTGTTCGAGATTATAGCATTAAGATATTGCTAAGTCTTTAAGCCTATCTATTGTTTCTTGCCTCTTTATGCTTTTTTCCTTACTTTTCTTTCTCCTTTTAAAATGGGTGAAGTGTTTTCCTATATTTTGCTATTTCAGGTGGGCTGGTTGCCTTTCATGTCACTATGCTTTAAAAAAACTAATATTGTATATCTGTTGTTTCTATTATTTATGCACTTGAGCCCCCTGTTTTGTAGTTTTTCAGCTCCGACAAGAGTAAATGGAATGTACTGCTCCATTAGTGCAGTTAAATTTTGTACTAATAAGGATCTGGATTGTTCCCTCCAAAGGCTAAAATAATATCTTACCTATGCTTCCCCATACTTCGAGACTTAAAACTCCTTCCCATGGCATCATTTAACAATATGTTGTTTGTTTTTGCAGGGCTACTGAACCGTACCTGACCTATGCACAAGCAATGGCAAGCTAAGCTGGTTTTGCCATACTATCTTGGTAATCACTTTTTTTTTTTGCAACTCCTATTCACTGTCTATTATTACATGGATGCATTATATGTGATGTGCAAGAATTGCTGGTGCTATTTGTAGGTTCCTGTACCAGATGGAACTTTGGATGGTTTGGTACTTTTAGCCTGCTTATGATTATGAATAGATAGAAGTCCTTCCTTAGACGATATATATAGCTGCCTATAGTTTTATATTTATCACTGGCTACCTCCTCCAAAGTTCATAGTAGAGGATTGGCAACCAATTAAACTAGGATAAAAAAGATATTTGTATTACTGTCATGCGACAATAAAGAACTGATATCAGTACGTAGTACAATCTTAGATGACGAATTATCAGGAAATATAAATATGATATGAGAACAATCCTATTTTAGGTGCAATCACTCTACTAACTCCTAGATGTCAAGGGCACTGTTAATTTTGTACATATGAGAAGAACTGTACCAGTCTAGCACGTCTGGTGTCTCTACTCTGAGCTCTCTTGTGTAATATGGTATCCAAGACTTTATAATCTAAGTCTGCTTTGACCAGATATAACTGCTTTTGTATAATATGCCATGAATGGCAAAGCAAATCATACATAATGCAGTAACCAGAGGTCCTGTCAACGTTGATAAAATATTTGTTGCCGGATTGTACTCTTTATGCCCGAATGCTTCTGTAAAACATGGTAGACAGACTATTTGTTTGAGTCCAACCTTATATAATGCAGTAACTAGGCCTAGGCCTCTACCACTGGATTGCTTTCTGCCTGAATGTACTCCTTACCCCTAATTGCTTTTGTAAAATATCTCCCTTTTGATTATGCTGGCAGCACAAATGGGTCATTTTTATTGAGATACACATATGAGTATTAGGTGGGTTCTATGAATTCAGAAAACAATTAGTCGATGAGAGGACCGCTGGTTTGGGAATTTCAGTTTGGCTATTCGTTATTCGCCTCTGTACAGGATTAGTGAATAGCAAGCCAAGTGTTGAGGAGAGGTTTGGGATAGAGAAAGTCAGGAGCTAACATTGAGAAGAAATGTCTCTCAGAGACTAATGAGCCTGTGGTGGGAGCTGACTACCACAGTTGAAGGTATAACTCTTTCTGATGAGGGCAACTAGATAAGTTAGAGCTTTGCCTCTAATACAATTGACTCAGTTCAGTCTCTATGCTGTGATTAATCACAAAGATGGGACCCTGGTTTATGTCCATTCAGTGTGGAAGCTTCAAATTCCACCAAGAGTTCATTTTTCTTTGGTTGCTTTCTAAAAATAGACTGTTGACCATAGACAATCTAACTAAAATGAAACCGGTTAGTGATCAAACATGTTTGCTGTGAGTTAGCATTGATCATGCATTTATTCTTTGATTGTTGTGCTTCACTGGATTACTAAGCATACTATGGTTACATAATTAGTTGTTTTGGAAAAACTGAAACCATCAATGTATCTTTGTATTCTTATTATCTTAAATACAGAGTTTACAAGGTGCCACCAATATACCTATCTGCTTATCTATGATGCAGAAATTTTACCTATCAACTTAGTGTCTTGCTCCTATTCATTTTTTGTACACAGTAGTATATTAGTCCATTATTTGTTGACTATTTTTGCCTTGTTTCCCCTTTTGCAGGAATCTTTGGCATATTGTTAAAACAAGCCTTTCCTTCCAAGCCTCTCCAGCCAACTCAAGTTGGTGCCTCCCTGCTAACCTTATTCTCCTGATCCTATGGATTGCATTAATCTTATTCGGTTTGGATGCTCTCTTCTTACAAAAAGTGGTGCACGCGAATGAGCTACTTTCGCATCGGACATTACTTAGCATTCAGACCTATCATTGCTCTTTAATCTCAAGCTGTGAACAACCTATGGTTTATGTAGGAGTCTAAATAATATGATGTACGCCTCTTCCTTTCTTCTTGGTAATGCTTAAGTTCATTTCATGCTGATCATGTCATCTCCTGATTTCAAATAGGTTTGGATTTGCCCTGACTTGAGCCTTCACAATACAATTCCAGACTTCCAGTTCAGACAGTAATTGTCCTGCTGATCATGAGCGCTCCATTTTGCTGTAGTGTACATTCTAGGTGGCCTAAAATGTTATCTTGATCATTTCAATTTTTCTGCAATCTTTTTTAGGCCAACAATATGTACTGTATTTGTACCATTTGCACAGGTCAGTTTAGACTACTCAGAAATGTGAAGTCTCTGAGATGTAATTCTAAACTTGATTTTCTATTGGAAATCTGTCCAGCAGTAGGAAGTATTGATTGAATTATCTTGTAAGATGTTGCATATTCAATCACAAAAAATATAGCTCAAGTTTCTTTGCAAGATGTAGGATCCTATAATCTTTATTATTGGAGTTGCATTGCTATATCATCTCCCTGGTACTGTCTGAAGTAATTAATGTAGTGCATGGTCAATGTCATACAGAAAATATACGTGGAGGACAATTTAGTTCTTGCCTTTATATTAATGGTTCTCTGCCTTTTTTCTAATAGACTAAGCAGTAGGCGTAAGAGTTCGAAATTACATGATACACGGAAATTTTTTCACCCAGTACACCCAGCTGCGCGTAGGAGCGCACCTTGCCACTAGTATTTATCTAAAGTGTACTTATTTTCTTGGTCTACAAGGTGGAATATGGCATTATGTTTACTTTTATGTTAACCATGAATTACATGATACACGGAAATTCTTTCACCCAGTACACCCAGCTGCGCGCAGGAGCGCGCCTTGCCACTAGTATTTATCTAAAGTGTACTTATTTTCTTGGTCTACAAGGTGGAATATGGCATTATGTTTACTTTTATGTTAACCATGTACATAGTGTGTAATTTAAAAATATACATAACATACTTTATGGATATTGAATTATTTTTGGTAATATAGGTTATATTTGCATTTAGGAGATACTTTTGTTAATTATAATGGCTTAGGTGGATAATTTAGACACAAATTAAAATGTGTGGGTAATTTGAATGGAAACTTAGGGATGACTTTGTATTATGTTTTATAATTGTATATGTGGGTAATTCATAAAAATATGAGGAGGTTATTTTAAATTATCTCTCAAATAGTAGAATTAGGTAATTTAGATACAAATCTAAAGTCAGACATGAATAATTTAGATGCAAATTTAGGGAATTATTTTAAATTTCTTTCATAATAACATATATGGGTAATTTAGATACAAATATAGGGGTTGTTCTAAAATGTCTTTTATAGTGGCAGAGGTAGGTAATTTTGATGAAAATTAGGGGTTACTTGATGTAATTTTTCATAATAGATAAAGGTGGGTGTACTCTTTTTTTTTTTATAAAATATAATAGATCCAATGACTATTATTAGGCTAATGATTAAAGAATATTAGGCCTGATGTTTCGATTATTGTAAGAATTTCTATATTTTTTTTTATTATGTATGGTGAGAACTAATGTGAAGCCTCCAACTATTTTGATGAGAGAATAAAGTTTGTATCATCATGGTGATTCTCAGTTTTGACATTAAATTCAGGCATTCAGCAATTTAGACTATTGCTATAGACGCAATCTGTGATTTTGTTATTATAGTGTTAGATACAGTGATGAAACTCTGTATTGTAGAGGATATTTCTTGTAGAATATAATATTCTCCGTGTGATGTGGTCCCCTTAAATATTAGAGAGTGCTATCACACATACTGGAACAGCCTATAATACTTATCAAGGCTTTTTTTTCAAATGTGCCATTATAAAAGTTTGTAATTCCCTACGAGCCACTAAAAAGGTTGAGCGATGACAGGCACGATTAGTCTGAACTTCTTTGCCCTTCATACCACTTCCGTCAAACTACAGGTGTGAAAAGTTAAAAATGCCCTCAATCAAAATATGCTATTATTTATTTTGAGCATCTTAGCAATCTCAAATAAAAATTCAAAACTATAAAGGTATAGATCTCGTCAAGATATACAATTCTCCCACAAAAAGTATCATCATTTGACTCCATACGGAAAATATATGATTTGATATGATAAATAGGTCTCACAAAAAACATATCTTTTTTTTTGTACAGAATCAAATAAAGATAATTTTTATATAAAAATTTTAGATCTTGATAATATCTACAACTTTCTAGTTTTGAGTTTTTTATTTGAAATCGTTAAGATGCTGAAAAAAATAATACCATATTCTGACAAGAGGGTTTTTTTTGACTTTTCATACCCGCAGTTTGAAACCGTTATATCCAAATTGGACGAAAGTGGCATGGAGGGCAAAAAAGTTCAGATCATTGGTACTGTGACCATTCAACATTTTAATAACCTATAGAGAATTACAAACTTTTTATAATGGCATATAGGTGAGAAAATGTAACACACGCGGTGGGGGATTAGGGCTAGAGGATGGGGGAGGAGAGGAGGAGGGAGAGGGCAACGGCACTCGCATGGGACGGCGGGGGGGGTGCGGCCAGGCGGGGCGGCGGCGCAAGGGCAGGGGCCGGCGGCACAGGAAGGAAGAGGAGGAAGGAGAGGAGGCACGGGGAGATTGGAATAAAAGGACTTGCCCAATTAATTTTTGATCAAATCCAATTACAATGCTCTAATATTTATAGTCTCAAGTGAACTCTAACAGGAAAGTTTAGTTTTCTAATCTTAATTCCTTAAATAATTAATAGTAAAAAGGTAACTGAGGCGAATCCAGCGGCAACGGCGGCCGTGGTGGGGCCCGCTGCTCCCCCTCTGCTTGTGGCAGGGGGGGGGTGGCGGCCCCGCTGCCCTGCTTGCTCTAGGGTGGGCCGTGGGGGGCCCTGTCTGCTGCCCATCTTCCCCTTTTAGGCCTCCGTTGGCCCACCGAATTTGCCCAAATGTCACCGTCCTGATCCGGCGTGTGACAGAAAAACCTCATACTTATTACTGCTGTATTGTAGGTTGTGTAGAGGATGGGTCAATTTTTTATAAAAGAAATATTCCGACCTCTGCGAATGCACACAGCCCAAGAGCATGGCTTAATGCATTAATAGTCAGTATTACTTGAATCCCACGCGTATGCATTTCATGCTTTTCGGAAACTAACAATTTGATGCACCCTTACCTGATATCTGCAAATATACATAAGCATGCGTCCGTCAAACACAAGTCATGCCTAAGCAGGCAGTTTGTGCACGCACACGACGGCATGCACCAACAATGACGACGACCAAACCATCATTCTGACTGCGTCGCAAAAGCTTACTGGAGCACTACGAATCCAAATTAAAAGGCTCGTTTGTCTCCTGATGAAATCTAACTGGAGTCAGATTAACAATGGGTTGTATGTAACCCGGCCGGCCGGCGCCCTTCCATCATATTCCGCCATTTCGCCGCATCGTTCCTAAATAATAAAAAAAGGGAGGTTGGGCCACTCGAAAAAGGTGGATATGCACACCACAATGAATTGGTCACTACTGCATGCTCTTTGGTTTAGTTAGCATAGCATTAAGCCATGCATCAGCATGTGAAGCTAGTGCCTAGCTCCAAGAACATTCCTGTGAAGAAGCCCTGTACCATCCTCGCAGGTGCGCTCGTACTAGAGAGTTTCCATGGCGCTTTTGTCATGCATGACACACATAATATGAATGCATATGCAATAATGCAAACAAAAGGATTATTCGAGGAGGTAGGCTAACAGTACAAGCCCAGCCCCCCGTTTATATACGCATGGGTAGCCCATGCAGATCCTCATCATCATCAAGCCCAACGAGACATCCATCAACAAAGCTAGCAAAGCAAGCAGGCGTACGTAACGTACGTGTCCAGTTAGATACCAAGGTTTTGCTGGTGAACACAATTGTTTGTCAGGTGTTCCACATATGGCGATTCCAAGAAAGATTATTGGTGCTGCCCCGCTGATAATCCTGGTGATAATGGCGTTCTTGGCCGTCTCAGGGGCGGCAAGCAGGCGGCTGGGCGGCGATGTCGTCTGGACGCCAGCCGGGGACTCTGTCTCCGGTGGTGATGACGGTGTGGTGGCCCAGTTCCTCCGGCAAATCTACCTGCAGAAGCTTGGGGCGGGGCCCTCGTGCGGCACCAACAGCTCACATGGTGGGTGCCCCGGGCACCCGTAATCTATGAAAGATTATGGATTACAGAAAAATGGTGGGAGATCCTATGAAAGCAATCTTTGAGCACGACTTCGTGTGTGGCTCTTGCTTTCATGGAGGAGACGGTAATGTTAATTAAGTTGAGTGGCCACAGTGGTGCTCATATTCTTTGTATACCTTGCTTGTTCTTTTTATTATTGTGATTCATTGTGTGGAGTTTGGGTCTATATATATTCATCCTTGTCCATTAGTTTAACTTGTAACAAAGAATGACCCATGTACTTTGAACAAAAGTACGTTGTGATTTCATTTATATATATTCATTTAATTTTGTTCCAGAATTTTTTAAGAGTAAATTGCACTGTGGGTCCTTAAACTTTTCTCCACTTCTCAACTGGTTCCGTAAACTTTTTTTTCGCTCATCTAAGTCCATGAACTTTGTCTACGTCCTAGACGCCATCCAAATCATGCTACATGGGACTTTGCTGCCTACGTGGCCACAGATGTGGCGCCACGTAAGATCTGGCTGCGCGCTCGTTAGTTGCCGGGCGCTCCCAAGCCGCTCACCTCACCGCCCCCCTGCAGCAGTAGCGGCGATTCAAACGTCCGCCCGCAGCGGCACCGGCAACCCCTGCTCGCACGTGCGGGCACGCCGGCAGCGGCTGTCGCGGCGCCACCTGCTCGCGCCCACGCTCTTGGTCGCGATGGCATCTCGCACGCGGCGTCTGCGGCTGCTTGCCCACGTATGCGTGCTCGCGCTTCCAACCCCGTCGCAGCTTCTTGTGCGTCATTCAGGTGAGAGGCCACCCGCCCGTGGCCGCAGCCGCTCCTGGCCACGCGCTCGCCCGGTCGCTTCCGCCGCTCGTCTGCCCGTGGTCACCGATGTGGTGCGCTCGCCAGTCGCCCCGCCGCGCGCCTGCCCGCGGTCCCGGACGCGGTGCGCTCGCCCGAGGCCGCTGCTGCCCGGCGCTCGCCCGTGGTCGGTGACAAGGCGATGCATGGACAAATGTGAAAACGCAATTTGCAAACTTGTTATTACATACTGTATTCCTTCCTTAGCAGATGCAAAGATTCGCACATACATCTTGTTTTTTAGTATGTAAGTACGCAGAGCACCTGCTAGCTTCTTTTGCACGGACCGTCGTCGGAGAATCTCTTGCACAGCCGCCGGAATGCCCACATGGCGAACTCGGTTGCCATGTCGGAGTCGGACACGTGCTGCATCTTCCTGAGAAGCACCGTTACGGCCAATGTGTGCGCGCATGCCTTCTTTCGTCGTCACGTCGTGCCCTTGTCGCCGTCGACCAGCAGCTCGACTAGGAGCTCCACCACGCCAACATCAACGAAGCGGCTGGCTGTGTTAAGTCGCATGACGAGATACTAGGCGGTGTCCATCGCGGCCTTGGTGGCCAGCGGCGATACGGGCAGGGCTTCTGCAGGAGTTTGATAAGTCATAAGCACGTCATGTACTCCGCTGGTCTCGGACATGGCATCGAGGCGCTCGTCGGGGTCGGACGACGACGCGATCTCGCGGAGCGCGACAGGGGCGCTGGGCGTCCAAGGCCGTCATGCCGTTGGAGAGGATCGAGAGAACGGAGCACGCCGTGGGCGAGCAGAGCGAGGTGGAGGTAGCATGCGCCGCCGTCGCAAGCAGCTACCTAGGAGTTTCAGCGGCACGGGCGAGCACTGGGCGACGGCGAGCCGGCGACCACGTACGGGCAAGCGCGCAGCGGCGACAACCGTTGGCGAGCGCGTGGCGGCTTCCACATGGCAGCGGTACTGACCATGGCGAGTGCGCGACGACAGCTTCTACGGGAGAGCGCTGGGCGAAGCGATGCACGACCACGGGTGAAGCTCGTTGGATGCACGGACGCAAGATGAAGCAGGGGACACGGGCTGGGTGGCTCAGACGGCCCTTGGCAGACATAGGCATGCATGGGCGTCCAACGCCACATCAGATGCCACATATGCGGCAAAATCCGATGTGGCCTATTTTGGATGGCGGCTACGACGGAGACAAAGTTCATGGATCCAGATGAGCGAAAAAAAAGTTTATGGACCCAGGTGAGAAGTAGAAAAAAGTTTAAGGACCTACGATGCAATTCACTCATTTTTTAATTACAGAGAACGGCACATATGTGTATACATGTTCCAGACATGTATCTAAAGCCTCTCACACGTATGTGCAGTGCAAAATGTGGAACTCACATTTCGGGGTTAGTATGAAGGTAAAATGGGATTTCCTCCGTTTCATAACCTTTACAATAAATGATGGATCCCAAATAGGTTCTAGGAGAGATAAATAGTTGGAAAGCACACTTCTCTATAATAGTATCCATATTATACATCTTACATCATAAACAGGATTCAATGTAGGAGTTTTCAGTTTTTCTCCCCTAATATGTTAGCAAGAGATCTCATCGGGCTAGATTAGTAGCAGCAGATGCTCAGCTTCCACATATTATTAACAGGGGAAATGTCTCCTTACCTGTGTCAACTAGAAAACGAGATATTTTCACTAGTAGAGAAAAGACTTAGTTCAATGCTTTAGTCTTGAATAGAATTGGATCCAGGACTAATGTGAGCATTAATTCATCTGACTTTTTTGAACGTTAGAGGATATTTAGTCTTAGTTGGTAACACCGACCCAGATTAAAGGATCTATATTAGTCTTGGTTGGTGTTACCAGCACAGACTAGAATATTGGTCTTTAATCCCGGTTGGTAACACCAACATGGACTTAAAGACTCTTTAGTCTCAGTTAGAGACACAAAGCCGGACTAAAGGTATATGAAAGAAGGTAACGTATCAAGTGCAAACCAACCTCTTCGTAAAAACCCGTGCAAACCACAGTAAAAAATTTGTCTACATTCACCAAAAAAATCAGATGATATGATGATACACAAACTTATAAAATATGTTGTCCAAACTTGACTTCATTTGTGAGATATAAAAATAACAAATTTCTAATAAATCATCTTGATAGCTTTCTAGCTTGAAATTTATTATTTTTATATCTCACAAATGAAATCGAGTTTGGACAAGAAATTTTACAAGATTGTGTATCATCGTATCATCTACATGTGTGATTATTTTAGTGAATTTAGACAACTTTTTTACCGTGGTTTGCACGAGTTTTCATAGGAAGTTGGTTTACACTAGATAATTCCCATAAAAGAAAGGCGTATCTCATCTATGTTAGATGTGTGGTGGAGTTGAGATGGCCAGGCGTTGTGAGTTCTAATCTCCACAGCTGCGTCTGTTTTTTTACCCAATATACATCTTAGTTCTGGTTATAGAAATCGGGATCGGAACTAAAAGTCAAGACCTTTAATCTTGATTACATAGTCCCGGTTTCTAAAACCGAGACTAAAAGGAGTTGAGAACCGAGATTAAAGTTTGGTTCTCTACCAGTGTTTACCGTCTAAATAGCCCCTTAGGATGGTCTTAAAGGCAGTTTTATTGATGTGATGTGACACATTACATGGTTGAACATGATTCTGTAATAGGAATGTCAACATAACTCCCTACTAAAATGGTGAAAATTTTTCTAATGTTTTTTAAGTAGTACTAAAATACTACAACTAGTTATTATAGCACATGAGAATGCTCACTATAAGATATTTAGTAGAAAAAAATTTATACTAAATTTTAAATACTGAAACACTATGAGAAATAGAAAATTCTGGTTGTGACTCCTAATGTTTTGATGATCAACTATAACCTCTTACCTATCGTCTACCGGGCCCATGACAACATGTAGCAGGGTCGAATGGTGACATCAGCTCCTCCACGACTCATGGTTAGGTGCACATTTGGCGTCAAACCTAATAAAGTGCTACGGCAGGGTGAAGAATAGAGGAATACCGTGGGGTCTATCCTCCCTAGCCCCGGCGCCTATCGGGCGCGCCCTCGTGTGATGCCCTGCTGTGAGGAGGTGTGAGAGAAGGCGGCACAGGTGCACAACAGCGAGCATGGAGTACAGGGTCTACGAGGCTAGGGTTACTACTAGATAGTAGGAGTAGTATCATTTTGGAATTATTTTCATCCTCCCGAGTAGAAATGAATATCTTAGTCGACAAGATGTCTTTGAATGATTTTTTCATGAACCAGAACGTCCATCAACAAATTAGATTTTTTTTCCAGTGTCCGCTGGCAACACGGTATTACTTTTCCGATTAAAAAAACACGGTATTACTTTTAATTAGTTCCCGCAGCACATTTTATCTTGAAAGAAAAATTGTGTTTTAAATCCATTTGTACAAAAAATATAAATCGGGTTTTAAAAATAGCAAAAAAAAAGAAATTAATCCTAGGAAAGTACAGCCAGCATCCACCGGTCTCCGTCGAAGTCGCAAGTCGTGAAATTTTTCGCGCTGGCCTTCGAACCCACGACCTACCCTTTGTGATCCCTCTCCTACCAATGCATCATACACTAACTTGTGTCTAAATCCCATTTTAGTTCCCCATGTATTATATCAAATTAGGTGTAAAATGACTGTTTGGATCCTAAATAAATTTAAATGAAAAAAAATCATAAACTATAAAGTTTTATAACTTTTTTAGATCTATAACTTTCATTTAGAGTATTTCTCCATTCGAGTCTTTTTGAAAAATTTTGAATTTTAAATTTTAAAATTTAGAGGTAATTACTCTTTACTAGATACTTTGAAATAAAAATTTCAACTATAAAGTTTTATAACTTTTCAAAATCTACAACTTTCATGTAGAGTGTTTCCCTATTTGAGGTCATTTGAAAATTTTAAATTTTAAGATTTTAGTGTATTTCTAGTGGCTATTTCTTAAAAAACTGCCCGTAGAAATCTATTTGTACTGGTGGTTTTGTTAGGAAAACCACTAATAGAAATGTGGCGGTTTTGTTAAGACAACCGTCAGCATTTTTACTTGGCGGTTGTCTTAATAAAACCGCTTGTAGAAATGCATTATTTCTACAACCGCCATAACAAATGGATTTCTAGTGACGGTTTTTGATTTGAGCCACTGTTTGATTTTTACTAGTGGACGTTAATTAAAACTGTTTGTAAAAATAAAATGTCACCGTAAAAAAATCAGCTGTGTACTAGTGTTTGGAGGGAGAAGGCTAGTAGTGGTCATGGTCAGCCTAGCTAACGTGGGCCTCCCCAGGGAGTCAACATTTTACGTCGTGCAGTCCAAACGAAAGGCCGGACGCAAACGTCACATATACCGATGTATGCATGTTGCATGTGTATGTTCAAGTTATTGATCGCCAACTTAAACTTGTCAGTTTACGAAACGAAGACCAATGGGAAGAAAAACAAGTCCAGATTTCCAAAACAACGACCTAAGCGAATGCGTCGATCTATGATGCTATTCAGTCGATTCATATGTCATGGTGTTTGACCCCAAAGCTGCGCCCGCCTTGGTCGAAAACGTAAAGGAAACCTAATTAAAATTAAAATCTGCATGCAATTGCATGGGCCATAGGCGGTCCTGCATTGCCGAATTAATGGCCGACCATGTACTACCACGTTTTATAGTATAACATTTCTCATTGTCCCCCTGTACTCAGTGATTAGACTTTTAACAAGCAATTATATGATCCTAATATTTTTTATATATGCTCTTTATTGATTTGGACGTCCACTATACCTATGATTAGGCTTTTAACCAACAATCCATAGTGCTTAACTCGATTGGCTCTCAAGGCATGCATGACCAAATGGCTAATGTCACGCTATACTAGAACCCATCTGTAGTCACTAGAAAAGAGTCGCTATAAGTCGTTATAGCAACTGATGAACGATTGCTATAATGTTATACTGACTGATGTAAACGCTAATTATATTTGTGGCTAGGGTATAGCTGTGTGAAGAACGATAAGTTAGTGTGCTTAAGTGCAAAGTATTTTTGAAGTATTGAACAAATACTTTGTTTTTGTAAAATACTTTCAACATCAGAAGTTCTCAAGAGTCTTACTGTAATAAATCTTTAAGTTTTTAAAACTATGATAACACCAAAATATACCCTCTTTGGAGCCTTAGAAACTCTATCTACTCTATAACTATGTTTTTAAACCACAATTTTATACATCTTTGTTTATATTATAGTTTTCTAAAACTGCAACATCCAAACAAACCTTTATATTATAGTTTTCTAAAACTGCAACATCCAAACAAACCTTTAGATCCTGTTTTAATGCAAAATATTTTTAGAGTTTTAGGAAAACACCAAGGTTTTGTTACTTTGATTTTAGAGTGGTGTGAAGTGTTCAATGCAACCAATTTTATGGTTTCAAAAACCATAGTTTTATTGAAACTATAGTGTTTTTGAGTTTTATATGTTCACTCTAGATGTTTTTTTTTCTAAACTATGGTTTTGCAGATCCACATGTTTTAAAACCATGGTTTCTTGATACTGTGATTTCTTAGTACTCAACTCCTAGTTAAAAAAAGCTTTACTCTTTTGTTAGTGTATTTGAGTTTTATATGCTGGCTCACTCTACATGATTTTTTTCTAAACTATGCATGGTTTTGTAGATCCACGTGTTCTAAAACCACAGTTTCTTGATACTATAATTTCTTAGTACTCAACTCCTAGTCCAAAAAAGCTTCACTGTTTTGTTTTGAGAGCCTTTTTCCATCCTCCTCTCTCTTTTTTTTTTATAATGGAATGGAGTTATTCCATGTTCCCCGTCTTACTACCTAGCTAGGGCACGGTCGTGATATAAATGAGACCATTTTCTTAACAAAAGGTGAATGTTACCGATTAACTCCCAATTGACTGAATTTGCAACATGCTGAATATCTCCATATGTTAACTCACAATTGACTGAATGGATGAGATGGAAATAAACTATAAAATGTAAGTTGTATTTTGGAAGTAAATCTTTGAGAGTAGCTAGAATTATTCAGCCTTTAAGTTCACTTATAATATATTGTCAATCACTGCACAACTAATCACTACACAACTTACATCATTTTAAAATATGAATATATTTTGACTAATGTCGTCACAATTTGGAAAATTTGACCTTTTCAAACTAATATACAGCTAAAATGGGTAGATGGAGTACTCAATTAGTCAAATCACAAGAAAAGCAAATGATTTTGAATTAATTAATGAGTCGGTCAGTTAGCAAGCATGTGAAGTTAGTGCTCGATTATAAAAGTTGCCGTAGGACCCCTGCCCTTTATATACGCATGGACGGTCCATGCAACTCTCATCATCCCATTGTGTACAACAACAGAGAACACAAGAAGCTAAGCAGATCAGATCGATCGAAGAAAAGCCTAGAAGTACTGCTTGAATTGTGTTGTCCGAGATTAGCAGGTTGTTGGTGATCATTAATTTGCACTGCATACATACGCCATGGCGAGAGGGATTGCTAGAGCTGTGCCGGTGTTACTGCTGGTCATAGCGTTCTTGTCTGCCACAAGAGGAGCGGCGCGGCCGTTGGCGATGGACGGCGATGGGCTGTTGTCGTCGCCGGGCATGGAAGCCGTCCCCGGAGATGGTATTTTGCAATTGCCCCGGCAAATGTACCTGAAGCAACTCCGGGCAGGGCCTTCGTGCGGCACCAATAGCTCGAATGGTGGCTGCCCACATTCCCCATGATCTCTGCGAAAGATTTGGCTGGTTTTTACCGAAAAATGGAGGAGAGACCACTATAAAACCATATTTGAGCCTTGACACTTTGCATGACCTTTGCTTTCATGGAAAAGGGCCGAATGCCAACTAGATGAGCGGCCACAATGGTGCTGATATATTCCACAGTTTCTTCCTATTCGCTTTGGGACTTTGCATTGTGTAAGTTGGCTTGCTTTGATTCACTATGTTCAATGTTGGGTCACTATATCAATTCTTGTTAGTATCGTGTAACAAAGATACAAATGTGCTGTATTTGATAAAAGGATTTATTTTCATTTAGTATTATTTGTATTACTTTCATTTCCATCAATCTAAGAATACGTACGCGGATGCACCAATAATTTTGAAAGTGCACATATCTAACACTACTAGGAAGAGACGTACCTACCAAAGATTTTTTTCCAAGGTCTAAGGCTTAATTTAGGAGCAAGGGATGCAAACCCAGATATGAAAAAAAACTCCCATAAAGAACTAAATGGCTAATTCAAATGGCATCCTCATAGATGACCCACTGTTTCTCATCCTGGAAAATGTCCGGCATCCCAAAGAGATTTGAATTTCCATACTAACCCTAAATGTGTGTGGCAATGGGGGAAGGGGTATTAAATTGTTGATGGATCATGGATGGATGTACGGTCTACAAAGATAGAGTCTAACATTTTCCAATACCTTTAGGCAGATATATATGAAGAGGGAAGAAGTGATAAAACATGTTTTTTCATCAGATGGTGTAAATAGGAAGTGGACCAACTCGGTGGCTCTTAGAGGTCACTTAATTAGTTTATTAGGGACTTAATTAAGGACGACGATTATACCAAATAAATGGAGGAGCATTGGACGAGGAAGATGAAAATGGTATAAACTGGCATTGGCAAAGTATGCCAATTGATCAAGTTGTGTTAGCCTAGTATATACGACAACTCAAACATAGATGAAATATTGTTTAATGTGTAATACAAAGCAAATATGTATCTATAACTCCTATAATCTTAACCCCCACTAAGCAATTCTCTGACTTCTGAATGGTCGAAACTTCAAAACTGATGTCAGCTGACATTATCAAAGGAGTTACCTCCACTAAGACACATTTATCTCCCACTAGCGTTTTCTTTTGAAATAGAAAAAAGTCGTAGCACCTAAACCAAGTATTGTAATTAAAATCCAATTGCACCATGGTATTTCTCGCAATAAACTCTTCAAAACAAGACGGAGGTGGTGCTGCTCTACGGCAGCTCCTCTCACCTGTCCGTGCAGGGTTGGCTCGCGAGGCCCCTTGGTCTACTGCAAGGATGCAGTGGCGTGCAGAGGTGCCTCGGCTTTCAGTGGCTGGTCCACGGACATTGGTGAGGCTGCTGAGCTGGGGATGCCTCGTCCATGGTGGGGCGTTCTGCAGTGCCCGGCATTGGTCAGGTTGACGGCGGTGCTTGGCGAAAAAGGTGCTTGGCGAGGACCTGCACCCAGAGGTGGCTGCACGCCTGGCCGAGGGGCTTTCCAGGATTGAACCTGTCTGCAACGAATGATTCATCGGTGCGTATAAGGTTATGGTGGCTATATTCTTCTCCCCCGCCCCTTAGTTTCTTTGCTGCTAAGTATAAATTGAAATCGTCTTGATGTGGGTAGATGATGCGCTTTTGTTGCCATTATGAACTGATGTTTGTGCGATGAAGTGTATGTTATCACTTTGTGTAGCTCAAATGATTTTGTGTACTAGGTCTAGGTTGTCATTTCCTGTACACGATGACCTTTTGATCTCATGGAGAAATGCTGTTAGTGTAAAGTGTGCTTTGTGTGATCAGCTAATAATTAATGTAAATATGTGATTTGTCGCTATCATTAGTTGGTAATTTTGCATTGTGGTTTGCAACAATTCTGGTTTCATAGTAGTGGCACCGGTACACATGATTAGCATAAACAACCACACATTATAAGGTCTTGTCATTTACAGTAGTACAACAGATGCTTAACAGAACCACGTTCACATGGTTTACTTACAGCATTAGTACACATTATACAGTTTCGAAATTGAACGCACTACCACCCATGATAAACATGAGCAAGGACTCATGTTTTATTAACAGCATTGGCACACATGATTAGCACCCTATTAGGCTCCCAAAATTCCGAGTATCACAACACACATGATATACTTAGTTTTCTAGCGATGCCAACACATTCTCATATAGCTGCCGATCACAACCAAGGCTTGTAGGCAGCATGCCTAGTGCTTCAAGCCGATCTTTATCAATGTGAGGAATCTTGTACCTGTTTCCTCCTCCGTCTTTCATCACCTCAATCAAACAGCCTTGTAGTGTCAGGAACACTCTATTCAAAGTGTCTGGATCATAATTATCAAACTCACTTTTTACGTTCGCGATCAGTTCATCCAAGCTCCTAGAGGTCCTGTCATAGGTTAGGGATTGAAGAGAATTAAAGAATCCCAGGTCGAGTACATTCAAATCTGAGGAATTGGCAGGTTGATTGATGAGTCGTATATCAAGTCCTGTCTGTGCTACTGCAGTTCTAAACTCCTCATCATTTATAGGCACATGTGATGGGGCATTATCTTGCTGAATATAAATGGTTTCTCCTCTAAGTTCCCGTGGCCATCGTCGAACAATAGCATCCAGAACTTTACTGATCAGATATGATCTCATAGTAGTCCAATTTACCTTGATAGGTTTCGTGACTTCATCCCCCCTTCCTCTATTATGACTTCTTCTTTTTGCTTGCTCCTGTAGTAAATGAAATCAATTAAGTACCTAAAATATGTAGCACAAAAACTTATGGAAGAAAGTGAAATAAGGGTATGCAGTATGATGTACTCCACGTACCTTTCTAATAAATGGCCACACCCCTAGCTTCCCATCAAAAATACAGTTACCTGCATCATCATATATTGGTCTTCCTACTGCTGACAAGAACATTACTTTGCCAATACGATTCTTATTACGCACAGTCCTATGTGGATCACCCTCCTTGGGATGCATATAATATGTCACGTACTTGGATGTATTGTTGAACCACTTCTCATCCATGTGGATGATGTTATACATTCCACGGAACTTGGGTTCATTAGGCAGCGTTCGTTCATCTAACATGGAAAGACACCATCGAAGTCGTTCTTTCTTGTTATCTTCTGTCAACAAAGGCTTTAGGGTGCTGGAGTGGCGTTGTAGGTGGCCGCTCTTGAACCATCTATGCAGGGTGCTCTTCTTTACACCAATAGCATTAGCTAGAGATCGTATAGTTCTCCTCCGATGCAAGGGAACTCTGAGAACAGCTGATAGATCAATTTCTTTCCTCTTGCGACCGCAATTCTTCCTCCGTGATCTAACATCTACTGGTATGCCTTGTGCACGGCACTGCTTAGCTCTTCGCCAAACACGACGCACTTTATATCTACTGACCTGAAATATCTGAGCTACTATATTCGTAGTATTCTTTTTTAATTTGCCACAATTACTTCTCTCAAGCAATGCTTCATATATTTGTTGTCGCTGAGTGTCTGTCAAACAAGTGAACTTATGTGAATTATTTGCAGTTGTTTGTTCATCTTCTTCAACATCTGAGTCTGACAACCCCTCCTCATCGAAGACAATGTCAATAGCATCAGCATACACACCATAGTCATCCATGTCGTCGATCATATCTGCAAAAATAATTGTAAGATAGCAATAGCAAAATATTTGTCAGATTTTACGAAAAATCTGAATGAATTTTGTTGCTAAAAAAAGGTGAGGCTGTAGTAACCCCTTCATTGTTTCTAAACTGCTTGAAATATAGTGTATGAATATTGTGATGACAACTGTACTGGACTTCACTATGGTTTGAATTATGGTTTCTATCATACGTGCTTGCTGTGTCACTAACATACTATTGTTGATTTTTCACTCAAGATGCACTGTCTTTCTCAATAAAAATAATGCTGAAATTAGTTGCTAAAAAAACAGGTGAGGCTGCAGTACTCCTTCATTGTTTCTAAACTACTTGAAATAGTGTATGAATATTGTCATGACAACTTTAGTGGACTTTACTATGATATGAAGTATGGTTTCTATCATATGTGATTGCTTTAGCAGTAACATACTATTATTGATTTTTTACTCAAGATGCATTGTCGTTCTCAAGAAAAAAAAAATACTACTGAAATTGGTTGCTAAAACAGATGAAGCAGTAGTACTCTCCATTTTTACTGAACTGCTTGAAGTAGTCTACAAAAGTTGTTGCCTTTGTGGGGATTACATAGTTTTGAACTTTTGAGGGGTTTCATGTAGATATCAACCTAGTGAGTCGATACGACAATTAAAATACTAGCAAAAAAAAAATGCAAGTTGCATGGATCCTTACTGGTCATTTGTTGCAGATCATTTTGGAGATCAGCTTCTAGGTTGGGGTGAAAATCATCCTGTACATGTGGGGCATGAAAGTTGTAATCTCCATCTTGTTGATGGCCGGCTTGAACAGCAAGAACTGTGGCATACAACTGTAAGTAAGGCATTAAAATACTAGCAAAAAAAAAATTCAAGTTGCATGGATCCTTACTGGTCATTTGTTGCAGATCATTTTGGAGATCAGCTTCTAGGTTGGGGTGAAAATCATCCTGTACATGTGGAGCATGAAAGTTGTAATCTCCATCTTGTTGATGGGCGGCTTGAACAGCAAGAACTGTGGCATACAACTGTAACTAAGGCACAAAGTCTTTTGTATGCAGTACACTTTGTTTTAGTAAAGAAATTAAGATAACAATACCTTCATGATATTCTTCTTGTTGTCCCTCACAAGCAGGAATATTGAGGTCCATAGCATGCACACCACCATGTTGCTCTTTCTGGAGATAGTGGGACTGACCTGTGAGTGGATGCACTTGTGCTTCTCTGATGGGATGAAATTGATCTCCTCCATCATTAGCAGGCTGAAATTGATCTCCTCCATCATCAGCAGGCTGTTGATTCAGGTCTGGTAAGGGCTCTTCTCTTCCTTCCCATGGCATTGTGTTTAGATCTATGGCCATGGTTGAAGATGGAACTGTCCTGCAGGCTATGAAGGGCTCTTCAGTTGCTTCAACTGGTATTGTATTTAGATCAATGGCCATGGTTGAAGATGGAACTCTTTTGCAGGCTGTAGAGATTGTTGGCACATTTGGGGTCTGGATGGCTTGCGTTGGATTCATCAGGAGGCTGTAGAGGATTTGGGGTCTGGATGGCTTGCGTTGGGTTCATCAGGAGTATGTAAAGCCATTTTATAGTAGGGAAATGGCGCCAAGTTTGGTGATTCAAATTTTAGATGTATAGGCTCAATGGCGCAAATGCTAGAAAGTTCTGTAAAGTGTCAGGTGCCTATTTGTGGACACGTGTTGTGTTATTGCAACCATTGGATGGATCTTGGTGAAATTTTTTATTAGTTGGTGCCAGCTCTTACTCTGCTGCAAGTGCAATCATGTTTTGGTGCCAGCTCATACTTATAGGGGCAAAATGGTAATTTTACAGTCACACTAAGTCCCCCCTCCAATCCTACAGGTCCAATTAATCATGGGACGGAGGGAGTACACCAACAATGTTGAAACCAAAACCTCCTATTGCCGGCATTGCGTAAGCTTGGAACGCAGCACCACAGGTCATATGCGTGTGAAATGAAAAGGTTGAATTGTTTGCATCTCCTTTTTCAGTTCTGTCATGCCTTTTCACCACATTCCTGACGCGCATTCTGCAAGATATTTGTTCGTGAAGGCAGGATGGACCACTTAAAAAGGTACGTGAATGCCCACTACAGCAATAACATGGGCTAGCTAGCTATACTAATCCTTCCAGAAACTGGGGGCGGCTAGCACTCAGCAATACAGCAACACATGCACGTGAAGTTAATTAGTGCTCTCGTGAACATTCCATTCCCATTATTGTTGTGACGTCCTCGCAGGTGCAACCATATACATCATGTACTGCAGGCCATTTCTGTCTCATCGTCATGACACACGTAACATGCAACGTAGGTTTCCACCGTTCCAGAAACTTACCGCATGACCCCTGCCGTATATATACCCATGGATGGCCCATGCAACTCTCGTACCATCGTGTTTCACAGATCACTTGATCAGATCGAAGCAAGAAGACACAGTGCTTTGAACTGTCCTGAAGGAGATCGAGAGAGGATTTGTTGTTGGTCACTATTGCAATTAGCAATTGCAATTAGCAACACAAAAACAAAAACATGGCAATGGCGAGAGTGATTGCCGCGATACTCCTGCTCATTAGCATGGCGTTCTTGGCCACCTCAGCTGCGTCAAGGCCATTGGGCAGCGATGCGTGGGTTCCGGCGGCCAGGGGGAGCGGCTCCGACCACGGTGTCATCGCGCAGTTCCTCCGGCAAATGTTCCTCCAGCAGCTGGGAGCCGGGCCCTCGTGCGGCACCAACAGCTCAAATGGTGGATGCCCACGGCGCCCATGATCATCGATGTAAGATTCTGGATTTCAGATAAGTGAAGAAGAGCACGTATTAGACAATCTTGGAGCTTGACGGCGTGCGTGACCACCAATTTCGTTTGAAGAGAGGAGGGTAATAATGTTAGTTACATATATTAGATGAGTAGCTGCACTGGTGCCGATGTTCTTCATTAATTTATTGTAGTGTGTTCCTTTTTCGCTTCACTTTGGGTCGTGTTTTATTTGGTTTGGATTGATTCATTGTGTTCAGTCTGGTTGTATATCATTCATTTTTCTTCAGTTCTTTGTAATAAGATTTGAGACATGCAATATATTATCTAAGTTTTTTCTTTTTGAAAATTCTATTATCTTAGTATTGGGAACTGCTTCGGTACTCTTTTGACAAAAGAAGAATGTAGAGAGATCTTGGCTTTCTTCCCAACTCAATCCTCGAGCGGCTGCGAACACCAAAACCTTTTTTACTATTTAGCCCTTTTTTAGAAAAAAAAATCACATTTAAACCCCTGACGGACTTAAAACCATTTTTAGACCCTAAGCTCGGCGTCCTTACCTACGGCGCCGAGTTAACACGTCTCGGCGCCATAGATCATAGCGCCGAGCTAGGAACTTTGGGCTGGCGTGGCTGACGACGTGGCTGCCTATGTGGCGTGGACGTGGAGCTCGGCGCCAAGATCTATGGCGCCAACGTCGACGCCAAGATCGACGGCGCCAAGCTCTGGCAACTGCCATGGACCGGCCACAGCGTGCCAACTGATATGTCTTGGTCTTCGCATCCATCAACGTCAACTGTGCTTGTGATGCGACCCGGAGCTACTAGTAGTTGCAGCTGTGCGGAACGAACTCCAATATCTCTGGCAGTAGAGTTGTGAGCTACGGAGTACTATTTCATGATGAAGGGAGAGAGAGACGAGGCATGGCTGCATGGAGCCACGCTGGACACATGGATGGATAAAAAATTAGCACGGAGTTACATAATGGTGAGAGATAACCACATATTTACATAACGTGTGCATTAACTAAATCACTACTAAGGGGGTGTTTGGATGGTGTGGAAAAAGTTCTGTCTGTGTCACATCGAAATGTCGGAGGGATGTCGGAAGGGGATTTTGAATACTAATAAAAAAACAAATTACAGAACTCATCAGGAAATCATGAGACAAATTTTTTAAGTATAATTAATCCGTCATTAGCAATGTTTACTGTAGCAGCACATTGTCAAATCATGGATTAATTAGGCTTAAAAAGATTCGCTCGCAAAGTTATCGCAATCTGTGTAATTAGTTATTTTTTTCGACTACATTTAATACTCCATATATGTGTAACTAAATTCGATGGGACAGGGGCAAAAGTTTTGCCCTGCCCATCCAAACACCCCTAAATTATACTAGCTACTAACATTGGTTACTAGCTACGTAGGAGGCTAAATTAGCACGAAGTTTCTATGTCGTATTTTACATTTTTTTCTAAATAAGGATCTTAAATCAGATAAAATAAAAAATCATAGAAAATAAATTTAGAGTTACTACGCTTTTCGTGCTGTAAATGCAGATATTAGAGTTACTATACTTTTTCATTATCCTTTTATGAAGTCTATATTTATTATAGATATTAGAGTTACTGCAATTTGCAATAAATAACACATTTTTTAAAAAAATAATACATAATTTAAATCCCACAATTAGATAGCATATTTAAATCCCACAATTAGATATTAGTATATGTCCAATTAGATACTATCTAATATCTTTATTTTTTCAATATGCTATCTAATTGTGGGATTTAAATTATATATTATTTTTTAGAAAAGTGTTATTTATTGCAAATCTCAGTAACTCTAATATCTATAATAAATATAGACTTCATAAATGGATAATGAAAAAAGCATAGTAACTCCAATATCTGCATTTACAGCACGAAAAGTGCAGTAACTCTAAATTTATTTTCTATGATTTTTTGTTTTATCTGATTTAAGATCCTTATTTAGAAAATAAAAAGTACGACATAAAAACTTCATGCTCATTTAGCCTCCTATGTAGCTAGTAACCAATGTTAGTAGCTAGTATAATTTAGTAGTGATTTAGTTAATGCACACGTTTTGCAAATGTATGGTTATCTCTTACCATTACTCCCTCTGTCTTAAAATTTGTGTCGTTTTTTAGTTTTCGTGCCACAAGTTTGACTCGATTTAAAAATCTTTCCAATAATACTAATTATGATACTAATTGATAATACTTATTATTTATAAAAATTACCAGTAGTTTTTTCGGAAAGTGAAAGCGATAGATATTTTAGGATGGAGGGAGTATGTAACTTCGTGCTAATTTTTTATCCATCCATGTGTCCAGCATGGCTCCATGCAGCCATGCCTCATCTCTCTCTCTTCATCATGGAGTAGTACTCCGTAGTAGCTCACAACTCTACTGCTAGTGATATTGGAGTTCGTTCCGCACAGCTGCAACTAGTACTAGTAGTTCCGGGTCGCATCACCATCCAAGTACACAGAGAGCCACGCGCACTGGTCAAGCACATTTGACGTTGATGGATGCGAAGACCAAGACATACTAGCAGTGTGCGCGGCCGGTCCATGGCAGTTGCGCTTGGCGCCGTGGATCTTGGCGCCGACGTTGGCGCTATAGATCTTGACGCCGAGCTCAGTCCACGCCACATAGGCAGCCACGTCGTCAGCCACGCCAGCCCAAAGTTCCTACCTCGGCGCCATGATCTATGGCGCCGAGACGTGTTAACTTGGCGCCGTAGGTCAGGACGCCATGCTCAGGGTCCAAAAACGGTTTTAAGTCCGTCAGGGGTCTAAATGTGAATTTTTTTCTAAAAAGGGCTAAATAGTAAAAAATGAGGGCGAGTATGCATAGGCCAACTGGTGACCACATAAGAAATTTCATAGAACACAGAGGAAAAGACCGGAAGTAGAAACTAGAGCTAGGACTTGGACCGTGCCGTGTCCGGCCCAGCCCTCTTCTGCTTCGTGCGGCTTCAGGTTATGTCGTTTAGGCACGCGAGACACGTAGTGTTGTGCCAATACGGCACAGTAGATCTTTTTCTCGGTCCAAGCACGGCCCGTGGCACGTCGACACGCGTTCGGGTCGTACTGGCTCAAGCACGGCTCTCAAAATATCTCTGCTTAATTTCTTTTCTGTTCATAATATAAATAAATATATATCTCGTGTGCATTATTTTTATGAAAGTTAAATGATTTTCATAATCTTTTTAAGAATTAGATGAGAGGTAGTACAGTAAATGTCAAGAAATTGTATTGTAGAATTATAATGTGTTTACGTGTCATTTTCGTATCGTGCCGGCCCAAGCACGATCTATAATGCGGGCCGGGCCATATAGCCCGCCGTGCCGAGATCTTAGGCTCGGCATGGCCCTCATGTTCATGTCATGTTGGGACCGACAAAAATATTCGTGTCGTGCCGCACTTTGGATCGTGCCAAAAGATTGTGTCGGACCCTCCCTTAAATGGCACGGCCTAAGTCTCATCTCTAGCGAAAACATTGAAAACACAGCAACTCCGCGTCGCTGCCACCTGGAAGGCAGGAATCCCACGCCATCGACAGCGGAGGAGCCAACGACATGTATTCTTTTCCGGACCGAGGGAATGTTTTTTTTAATTTTCCAATGGTATTTTGGCTCAATCCAGATGTAAAACTAGTAGCACCAACCATCAAAAAGGAAATTTCTATATAGTTACAAAAAAATGGATTCTAATTTACAAGGGTTTTGACCGAATTATTAGGCATCCAAAATGGCTTGTGGGTTATTTTTTAATGAAGTGTCAGCGGTTGAGGCCCAAAACGGTAAGCTAAGTAGGACTTTCTATTGGCCCACAACCGAACAGATAGAAACAGGAACGTTAGCCCAATAAAGGCCAGCATTCACTTAGCTTCTGAGCGAACTTAGCTTCTGAGCGAGACAAGCGAATAATCGGAATTTCTAACATGAGTCCAAAGTCCACGAAGCCAACGGAATATAGAGGCCGTACGGGCTGACGAATATATTTTGTACTTTGTATACTCGTGATTGGTATATGTGGGCTAAATCCAGCAATTAGTTTTTTTTCAGAAAAAGAAGACAGCGGCGATTAGAAGACCGCGTTGTAGTATTAGTGCCTAGTCAAGTACATCCGGTCCAAGCTGCCATTGTAGTTTTCACTACTGTCTCAGATTTTAATCAAATACTTATTTAAAACCAGGCGCAATACAAAGGGATGGAATATATTATAAGTGGTAAATATAACATAACCGGATAAGGATTAATGTCACACTCCTGGGCCCAAGGCCCACCTGGCCTAGGGTTGTGGCCGCCGCCGCCGCCGTTGCCGTCGTCACTGTCGTCGCCGCTGCTTCACGCGGAAATTATCTTAGATATTTATTGAGTATTTTTAGAATAAGTTAATTTGTAAAAGGAAGGATCCGGTCGATAAGAATCTTCTCTTGTCTTTTAGAGTCCACTCAGGACTATAAATATTAGGGAGCTGTAATCAGATTGGATCAAAAAAGTAATTGGGCGAAAGCTCTCTTATTTCAGCTCTCCAGCTCTCTCTCCCTCTCCCCACGTCGCCGCCCCCACGCCCTGCCCCTATGCCGCACCTCCCGCACACGCCAGCCCTAGGGCGCCGCCCTCCTTCTCTTCCCTGTTCATCTCCTCGGTCCAATCCACCCTCCCCGCCGCGTGTGTTACAACTGGTATCACGAGTCCAGGAGGATTCACAGATTGAATCTGTGGCGGCCATTGTTGACCTCGAGAAGCTGCTACGCGATCTCGACAGCCGCCTTTATGCCATGGAGCGAGGGCATGCCCCCAGCGCGGCTCTACCATGAACGCCCCAATGATGATCACCGATGCCGCTGCGTGCTTCAACGTCACGATCACAGATGAGATGCCCGCGGAACCCACCCGCGGGAAGGAGGAGCTCCTGCCGGCCAAGATCGAGGACGCCATCGACACCTTGGAGGTAAGTCTGAACGGATCTACTGAATCCCTTGCTCGTGTTTATGAGCAACACTTCCTCGCCTTGCGGGAGAAGAGCACGACGCCACCTGCGCCTGTGGCTCTGCCCCCGATGATACCGGCACCGATCGTCAGCGACACCGTCGTCACTATAGCCTGGGCCAGATCAGATCTGGACGCCGGCATTGATGACAATTTTGCTACGGGAAATAGCAAGTTGAGATCGTCGCCAACAAATTCTTCGTCAACACCATGATGGAGAAACCAGTCACCATCGACGCTCAGTCGGGCGTCGCCGCCGTCACCTCGCTAGGCACTAGGGAGAAGCGTGCCCTCACGGGTGCGGTTGCCTTCAGTGCCAAGGAAAAAGTCATCAGCAGCAATTTGCCACCGATAATAGAGCCAATTGAGCTGGAGGACACCGGAGATGTCCTCGTCAGCGCTCGCAACAGCCAGCTGTTCATAGATGCTGATCCGGCCACCAGGTTTGACATTCAGATCACTTCCAATTTTGTTACTACAGTACACTGTCAACGACACTTGAATTACAGTTCAGTGTGATGGTACTGACAGCTTAAGCACTGTAGATCAAGGTTATGCCCCCAAGGGCATCACCGTCAGTGACGTGAAGGTACGGAGCACCACCCCCAATGAAGATCTGGTACAGAAAGGCGCTATTGCCGAATTGCTTGTAGTCAAGTGAGTAGGTATAGAGAACCCTATCTTCATTATCGTTGTTGACATGGGAGACACCGTTAATAGCCGCAACAACGAACACTCAGACGGCTACCGAGATGAACGCTTGGATGGTTATTTTTCTCGACAACCAGCTATTTGGCCACCGATGAACCAGGCGCTCGGAGCTACTCCACCCCAACTACTGTTTGCAAAGGTACTACCGACACCACTCAACTAGTCACCAGAAAGTGAGATCACCATTGGCAGTGAGATCGGCCAACTTTATTTAGTCGTCAATGGCTCTGGAGATCCGTTTGGGATAAATGATACACAGAAAGAAGGGAACGACCCAGTTGGCAAGGATGACAGTGATGACAACTATAAGCAAGCTAAGGGCCCTTACAATAGACCAATCATGTATGCAATATTTAATTCAGTAAATTCAGAATTTTTGTACATACCCCTGTTGGAGATCAAGCTAGCAACGTACACGGAGATATTGGCCATGACAGGTGTCACCTTCATCACTGGCAACTACATACTTGTGAACTCAGGTACGCCACGGCTGATAAGATTGGAGCAACCAATATAGGACTTCTCCGTGATAGAGGCGGTGGACAAGCTGTTGGAGCAATCATAGTCACGACAGCAATTTATGCACACCAGGTTAGATACACCAATGGACATTGACACGTTCAAAAGGATACTGTGGCTATCTCAAATGGGGCTTCTCTTCAGGCTGTAGGCCTGCAGCAAGCAATGGATAATTAAAGGAACGAGTACGAAATTTTATATCTTCCGACAAAGCACCTCTGTGGTTCTACTTCTTGGTCATTCATGATGTACCGCTCCCGGAACCAACATGCAACATCAACAAATGTGCCATGGGATTCATACTCTATGAGATGGAGATGGTCACTTGGTGGCCATGCAAAGGCGATTCACTTAATAACAAGATCAGCGTCTGTGACAACAACATTGAGATCATTCTGGGACTTATCCGCGATGGAGGCGATGGAAAACTGGTTGGGTCAACCATCGCCACTATAGCACCTCATGCAAGCCTGGCTGGAACCTCCAACACACGTTGGCACATTCAAACTACCACCATGGCTATTTCAGATGGAGTTCTTCATCAGGCTGCAACAAGTACTCAATGCTCGCAGGCACGGATATGGATTTCTTAATATGACAAACAAAGCTAATTTATGGCTCCTATACTTCTTTGATATGTCAAACTGCTACAACATCATTGGCAATGGACCTCCGCCCAACAACTTCAACAACTACGCTATTGGACTTGACCTCTACGAAATGGAGAGGGCCCTACACTTGGCTCGACAACTGGCGTACTACACCAAAATGGACGCATAACGATGTTTCCTGTGTCATCATTACACTGCCGGTACACGGTTGCGACATCAACGACTGGCTCGAATTTCGGCACGAGGACGCGCCGAGCGGAGAAGAGGGGAGTATTGTCACACGCCTGGACCCAAGGTCCACTTGGCCTAGGGCTGTGGCCGCCACCGCCGCCTAAACCGCCGTCGCCGCTGCTTCGTATGGAAGTTACCTTAGATATTTATTAAGTATTTTTAGAATAAGTTAATTTGTAAAAGGAAGGATCCAGTCGATAAGGATCTCTTGCCTTTTAGAGTCCACTGGGGACTATAAATATTAAGGAGTTGTAATCAGATTGGATCAAGAAAATAATTGGGTGAAAGCTCTCTTATTCCAGCTCTCCAGCTCTCCCACTCTCTGTTCCTCTTCCCACGCCGCCGCGCCGCCACCCTCATGCCCTGCCCCCCTCGCCCGCCTCCCCCACACACACCAGCCCTAGGGCGCCGCCGCCCTAGGCCGCCCCCTCCTCTTCCCCGGTTCATCTCCTCGTCCCGATCCACCCTCCCCGCCGCGTATGTTACAATTAAAGAGTAAATTAACTGAAGATAATCAAAAAAATCTTGGCCAGTAGTACATTTATTTAAGAAACTTCTAGTTGAATAATTATGAGATATTTTTTATATACAACGGCAACTAGAGATTTTATGGGCTAGTGTATACAATAAGTGTGTACCCCATGGGTTATATACTCAAGAATTTTATTACCAGAATATATTCCATTTTTTTGCAGCTGCAACTAGTCAGTATGGGTACCCCTGACTTCTAATATTTGGTCGATGCCGACCAACATCAAGCTTGTTAGAACTTGAAAACCGCGTGGACGATCGATCAACAAATGGATCGCGGCATGCATGCAAATTAATTAAAACTGGTCGCACACGTAAGAAGAAACTCTGATGTTTGTTTACATGCATCAATGCTAGGAAATTTCTCAACAAGCAGGCTTGCTACTAGTTTCATCAGTCCAGCCCCTCGTGCATGACGAAGGAGAGCTCATTAGCAGTATAAGCAGTTGACAGCCTATATATAGCATTCTTGCTGAGGCTAGCTAGCACATGAGTAACACACAAGCCTAAGTTTGGTGATGATACATCGGCCAATACATACACTGTGATTGTGAACCCAGCTGAGAGACAGATCGATCAGTAGTACTGATCGCGACTAGCTTAATTAGCAACGTAATCGCCGGCCATGACGAGATCAAAGGTTGTCATCCTCCCATTGTTCCTGTTGTTGGTGGTTCTGTCAGGATCCTGGACGACGACCTGTCGTCCGGCCGCTGGCGCGAGGCCGCCACCGGCTAACGACGACGACATTGGCTTGGTGGTCATGGTGGTGCAGTCTGTCTGGAGGCCGTGGCACAAGCTGCTGCCTCTGGAGATGAAGCAGGCTGGACCCTCTTGTAGTACGTGGGACCCCAACAATCCCTGCCCGCCACCAGCACCAAGGAGGCCATGAAACTAGGTGGTCACCGTGGCAAGGGGGAAAAATGCACGCTGCGTGCATGGGTGGACACGGCAGAAGATCAGCTACTAGGATATACCGTTCTAGTAGCACCCACAAAGATATATAGTTACATTTAAGAGTAAAATGCACCATTAGTCCATCAACTTGTTCGCCTGTGCCACTTAGGTCCATCAACTTTAAAAGTGCATTTTTAGGTCCAAAACCTTGTTAAACAGTGCATAAATAGTCCATACCCCTTCGTTTCACGAATAGATCTGACGTGGCAGACCATGTCATCACCCAGCGTGGCATCTATGTCATGTGAGGGTTGACTAGGCCTTATTTCTCTATGAAGAATTGCAGAGAACCCCTCTCTTTCTCTCCCTCTCTCACTTCACCCAACTCTGGCTCCAACCACTATCCACTAATCAGTGCGGCGCACCGGCAGCTGCACCTGGAAGTGGACGTGTGGAGCTGCTGCGTGCGACACGAAGGGGCGTGTGCGCGCCAAGCATGGTGGGCGAGCGGCGCAGCCGGCGGAGGGGCGCGAGCGCAGGGGGGTTAGCGCGTGGAACAGGTGAGCGGAGCTGCGGAGGTAGCTGCCGCGCCGCCGTTGCCCGCCAGGAGCCAGCCGAGGCTGCCGAGCAGAGACTGCAGCTGACAGCCGCTCTGCTCATGACTCGCCGCAATGCCATCGCCGACATTCTGCGGTCTAGCAGTGGTGGTCGCTGCTTCGTTGTCATTGCTATACTTCTCTGCTCTCCCCAAACCGCGGATGACAGCGGCGCAGCCTGCACTCCGCTTGGCAACGCTAGCACTAGCAGCAGGACTGCAACCTGTAGTAGCAGTGCCTACCTACTGCCTTCAATCTCCGATTCTTTCCCCTCAATTTCTTTTCCAGGTTTGATTTTTGCTAATTCAGATGCATACTGACTAGATGTAATTTCTTAATTAGGTTGCAAACAATGGTCCTAGCACCTATCACGGCACGAGCAGCGGCGTGATGGTGTCGCTGAGAGTTGTGACCTTCCTCCCGACGCTCCCTCAAGCCTCGCGAGCCCCCACGGCGGCTAGGATCGCATCCTCGGCGCCCGCGCCGCAGGCGTCGATGGCGAGCACTCGCATGCAGCAGCCGTCGACGAGCGCCCAAGTGCCAGACTTGCGCCACCCGCCGAACGTACTCCACCGTCGGGCTGGGGCCCAGCCCGAGTTCATGCTCGCCCGCGCTGCGGCCGCCGTTGACGAGCGCCCACGTCAGCTGGTGAACCTGTTCCATCGTCAGGCTGGGGCCGAGCGAGGCAGTGAGGTTCATGCTCTCCCGCGGTGGTCCAGGCTGGGGCCAAGGCTCGAGTTTACCGGCGGTGGTTGGGTGGGGCCTTGGCGCCTTGCGCTCGCTAGCAGCGGCCATAGCTGGGCAGAACTTGCTCGCCTATGGCCGACGGCCTCGCTCCGGGTGACCGGGTCCGGGGGTTTGGGCAAAGCCGCGCATGCGAGAGCGCTCCCGTGCACCGCACGTGACCTCCTGTCCACTTCAGCAGCCAGGTGTATTGTCCACGTAGGATGAAATCATAAAATGAGAGGGTATGGACTATTCATGCACTATTTAACAAAGTTTTGGATCAAAAAATGCACTTTTAAAGTTGATGGACTAAAGCGACACAGGCGAACAAGTTGATGGACTAATGGTGCATTTTACTCTACATTTAATTTTGGTATACTACTCATATTTTTTTTTCATATTCTCTTGTATATATATAGTATAATAGGTGCAAATTAATCGTTCGTTATTTCTCCTCTAGTCGGGGCGTCAGGCACACATGTATTGGTTAAATTGCGATAGAATCTGATTATCAATCATTCTAGTAAAAATAAAAAAAGAAAGCAGGCAAAAGGCTTTCACATGGCTCATTAAACAAAATCATATTCGTTGTTCTTGAAAATCATCAGGCGGCATGTCAACATGGTTTTATCACTATCTCAATTCGGGTCCTAAAATTTTAGGATGCAATGATCCTAACGAATCAAAACGAATCTTGCCATATATTCAAAATTTCATAGTATACCGATTGTTCACGAAATTTCATAGTATCCTCACCTCACATTATGATCTCTTTTTTTATGATACTACCTAATACATATTATAAATAATTTTATAAATAGTTTGGTTGTAATTCCTCTATTTTTTATTGCCATATTAGGTTTGTCCTAAGTCAAACATCTCCAGATTTGACAATCAACTTCAAAAGTTTCAAATGATTTTATTTACAACATGTGAATCATATATTATGAAAGTTTCTTGCAGTGAATCTAAAAACATTTTATTTTATATTGTTAATCTATAAATATTTCTTAAAAGAAAATTGAAAGTCAAAGATAGAAATATTTGAAAATAATGTTAACGGTGACATCCGTTGTAATGGAAGGCGGTGAGACATAGATGCTAATTCAAATACTTCTTAATTATAATGGAAGATTTTATTAAAAACACTAAGGACAATACATCAAGTTGATACATCGTCTTAGAGGGTACTTCCATCCTCCAGTGCCGGCCCTAGGGGGGTGGCAGGGTGTGCGACGCCCTAGGGCCCAGGAGGGATGGGGGCCCAAACACATGTAAATGGACCCCATATCATGGAGTTTTATTCTTAGTTAAGATAATTATATTAGTTCTAGAAGTACAAATATATTGCTATTTTAGTGTACATTATTTCTTAGTAATTATTAAAGATGAATACATGATAAATTAGTACTTGTACAAATTATAAAATTTTATACATGGTTTAGATAGGGGTCATAGCGACGAGTTCGCCAGAGGGCCCTCAAATTTCTAGGGCCGGCACTGCCATCCTCTACCTAACAAGAGGCATGCAACCAAGAAAATAAAATAGATCACACACACTCTACAGGCTATGAATCTGTAGACCATTCCACAATACATGTGCCTGGAAAAAAAGCATGTGGCCGCCTGTAACAACTGTCGTGAGGCCCCCACAACCAAAACCTATAAACTGGCTTGATCTAGAGGATGGACCAAGTACAAAGCCAGTGAGAAACTTCTAAGATAACCTGGAAAGGAGTATTTTTTTTTCTAAAAACCATATCAATATCAATTTTGTTTAACCAAATCGTCAGCAAGTAGCTAGGGCACCTAGCAACACTATTGTTTTCGATCACATCTTTGCCTAACCCTATCAACCAACTACTAAACATATGTGACATTCAACCAGGTTCTATTAATCCAAAAGCCAAATGAGTTGTGATCCAAACTGCTCATGCAACTCGGCATTCAAGAAACAAGTGCCTAATATTTGGCTCGTTCCGGGGCTGGAGGCAGGGGCGTCACAGTGGAACTCGCCGATGCCCTAGCATTTGCGGGACATGCAGCGAGGTGGCTCGTCACTGGCCGCCGGTGGTGGGGCAGGGGCAGGATAGGGATGAGGATGCTGAAGGTCACCGGTGCCCTTAGGGCAGCGACGGGTTGCTTGTAGGCGGCGTGGCTGCCATGGCTGGGGCGGCAGAGTGGGGGATGAAGGGAGCGCGTCGGGGAGAAAGACGCTACGGAGCTAGGGCGCATGACGGGTCACACGTTATCGGTCTCCTTTCTAGAGCGATGAGGTAAGTATGTAGGGCTGTCCATTAATTAGGGTGCCGCACCTTGACTAGCCGTTACCTCTCGGGCGTGATGACATGACGTTCTTTGGTTTACATCCACAACGGTGCGTGGCGTGTCTTGTGGATATCCCACTCGCCATATTTAAGGCCACACAGTTTTTTTTTTTTTTTTTTGAATGCAAGGCCACACAGTTGTGTCGTGTGCTCGACGTAGGACATACGTACACGTGCTTGCGCGTCAACAGAGCTTGTCTCATCGCTAGAACTACCTCCTGGTTGGCGACCTTCCCTCCAGCCCCAGAACATGCATAACCTTGCTGAGGTCGAGAAGACTACTAGAGAGACGAGACCTTCAGCGATGGCTCATTATCGTACGGCCTAGTCTCTGTAACAGAGAGAGAGGCCGGACAGCTCTTGCCTTATGCTGATCCGCGGAGGAAGACGATATGTGAGGGACTCGGGATGGAGCTCGGTTGCTTCGGCAGCGGCTTCAAGTCGCCTGTTGGGTCGTCGATGAGGTATTCTCGAAACAAATGTGTACTCCAGCTGGAGATCCGATCCACTCCCACTGAAAGCAGCCAAACCCAGTAGACGAAGACTTTTATTGGTTGGTTCGCTTACGAGTCAGCGATGGGCAACAATGGTGAGTAGTCTGGTCAGCCCGTGTTTGCGCACGGAAGGGGGCCACAGCCCACAGGACACAGCACGTACAGCATCCGATTCCGATCCATAATGTATTTTGTTTGCATCCTTGCAGTGGTTTGTAGGTTCGGTTCCTTATTGTGGCGGCTGTTATTAGTTTAATCGGTTGCTATGGTGCATGTGTTCGCCCAAGAAAATTCGATCAGACATACTGTCCGAATGTGTTTATTTGGTTCTAATGTATCACTGAAGTTTCCGCGAATAACCTTCAATGCCCTTGCTTTTATAACATGCCCAGGTGCTACTTTACCTTAAAGTATATATATAGTATATTAGGACCATAACTATATTGATCAAATTGACAATGAGACGTAACAAGATAGACTACTTCGCACCAAATTTTGTTTTTTTTTTTTTTTTTTTTTTTTATGGAATCTGGCTGGTTTTACAATAATTTTTCAGTACCACAAAAGGTCAATATATACTGACACGATGTCACAAACGGGCTACATAATTTACCTGCAAGGACTGCAATAAACAAACGGGCTTCATAATTTTGAAATTCATTTTTTAATTATACAAACACCCTCAGATTGAAAATGACAAGAGACAAAGTTGTAGATTTATTTTGATGAGATCTATAACTTTATAGTTGGCAATTTTTTCATTGGAAATCACTTATGGTCCTAAATTTGTATTTAAATAAAGTTCTAACATTTTAAAATTCAAAATTTTTAAACAAGCTCAGATAGATGGGAATCAGCCAAAACCAAAATGGTAGATCACGATTAGAGCAACAACTTTGTAGTTGATCAACTTTTCATTTAAAATTATTCGAGGTTCTAAAAGTATAGCTTCCAAAAAAATATTGTGATCTTGATGAGAATTACAACTTTATAGTTAATGACTTGTATATAAATCTTGTCGTTCCAAATATGTCATCTCCAAGTTAACTCATTTAGACGAAGTAAGGACGAAAGTGTAAGAGAGGTGCTACGTGTATACTCCTATTTTCCTTGAAAGCTATAACTTCTAGATGTGTCTTAAGTCAAAATTTTTAAACTTTGACCGAACTTGTATAAAAAAATGCTAAGATTTATAGTATCAAATTAGTACCATTAAATTTATCATACAATATATTTTTATAAGATACTCATTTTATGCCATAGATATTGATGCTCTTTTCTATAAAATTAGTCAAATTTAAAAAAGATTGACAGGCTCGAATTCTAGAAGTTGAAGCTTTCAGAGACGGAGGGAGTATATTCATGATCCATGTGCGAAAATGGACCATACAAACAAATTTGGATGCAGCGTGTTCCAATATTACAACAATTGTAGACAATGGCCACCCATTTAAGCCAAGTCAATCTCCAGTCGATTTACTAATACAATTCTAAAATTTATTGCAACTAGAATTTGTTATGGATCTTAGGATTTAATTGAAATAAAGTTGGGCCAAGCACAGTTATATCAAACAAGATAGCTAGCTCTATGTTATCATCCAACCTATTACCATGCCCAGGCTGGTTTACTAGTAAATACAATTATAAGCTAGTATGCAAAATAATTAAATTGTGTATATTTATAAGTTAAGCACCACCGTATTAAATTTACAAGTATCCATAATGTTTTCTGCCACCATGTAGACAGTAATATGCATACATTGGGACAAATATTATATCTTAATAGTTTAATGATAACGAAAAATGTTCCTTGAACGACCACATACCAAGCAATAATATTGGCAAGTGGCATTTTACTTCAGATTATGTTAATACTTACATGACAATGGATTTGTAAGTTGTTATCTTAAATAAGGAATGGAGGGAGTATAAATAAGGAACGGAGGGAGTACATGACAATGGATTTTCTAAGTTGTTACCTCAAATAACTTTTATATATTTTGACTCAAATAATATTGGTAGTTTAATTCTCAGAGAACTATATTTTAATAAGATAACAGTACTACATATAATTCTTGGTATAACAAATTCAATATCTTGAGTTAATTTCATGGTGCATGCTAAAATGACCATTTATGATATTGTAATAGATAGTATTGTAGTCAATGGCCTAAATTTTTGTAACACACAAAAGAAAGAATTTGATAAAAGATACAATAAATACTAGAGTGGACAAAAAAATTAAGCAACTAAAAATAATAAAGTTAAAAGTCAAAATATAGATCATTATGTCACAAAATAGATGCAACAAGAGGTTATCTAACTTTACCTTATATTATATTAACTAAGATATCAAATCCCTGTAGTGGTGAATTAGAAAAAATCCCTGTAGTGGTGCAATGAAAGGAAGACAACAGATGTCTCAATATTACTAACTAGAGGTCACCAACAGAGTCCCCATGTTGATCCTTATGAGTTGAGCTAAAAAGTTCTTTGAAATTCTCATAGAAATTAGAAAGATCTGACACTAATTTAGTACACTCTAATCACCATTAATAATATCGATCATTTGATGTATTCTCTTTTCTACACAATTATATGCACCTTTACGATAATGAAAAACAACATAAACACAAGATTTCAACTTAAGTTGAGATTAAAATATGTGGAAACTAATAAGTTACTACAAATAAAAATCTACATTCATGGTTTCATGAGATATGGGATGCAACAAATAACCACCATTACTTAAGTTTAGGTTTTAACTTAATATACTTATTGAAGCTATACGGAAAAGGGCAAAGCTAGGGGAACTATGTATGTTGATGAAAACATTATATGATTTTGTCTGGTGCAAAAGCATGGGTTGATAAACTAGATACTTCTAACCAACACTGCATCTGGCACTTGGGCTTCATGTTAATATATGATTTTCTTTGTTTAGCTTCTGCGGGACAAAATGAAGAACAGTAGGCAGTAAAACCGTACAGGTTGCCAGAGAGATTAATTAAGTTGTTCTTATAATTCTCTATGCTCCGTGGGTTGCTGTGCTGCCCTTAGTTTGGTTGTATATCATTTATGTAATCTCAAAGTTTGAAACAGACAACTAGAAAGATCCAGTCAACTGTAAGACCACTATGGACGCTCTTCGGAAGTGTGTCGCTTGTATGGTTAAACTTTTCTTCTTAATTATCTTTTGCGTATAAGAAAAAAGAAATTATAAGTCACTTTGTTTTTTATTACCTAACTTTTGTTATATATCTAGACATAACATATTATATATCTAGATGTATAACAAAAAATTATGTACCTAGAAAAATCAAAATGACATATTATATATCTAGGTGTATAACAAAAATTATATACCTAGAAAAGTCAAAATGACTTATAGTTTAAAACAGAGAGTGAGTATTTTTCAAGAAGTTTTATGTAATTTGGGTTATATTCCTTCTGATTTTAATATGACTTCGACCCTATATTGGCGAGGCAACAAACAAAGGAAAGTTAAGCCAACTTTCAAGCTTATAGTAAGTACGTAACGGACAAATGAGTGTGGTTACGTAAAAGTGATTCAATGACATGGACGTGCACAAGTGTGATATGTCTGCTACCGGCCGTGCTCCATAAACTAGAGATGGCGATGGTTGAACAAGTCAGCAGTCAGGACTCGCCAAAGGTCCTTCAAATAAACAGAGGTGCCTCTGGCTGGTATAGACGTCCATAACCTACCAACAGTACGAAGCAATATAAACGACCAACTAGCTAGCCAATCAAGTCTTGAACACACCCTGATTCAGAAAAAGAAGAAGTCATTGAACACACCAGCCTATGATTTATCCACTGTTTTACAAGCCGAGCACTCGATCTTTTCTTCTAGCTAAGAAAACAAAGACAACTGATTCATTCTGAACTCAAAATAATTCCACATGAAGTATAATGTGGTCTCTGGTTTAGATGAAAGCTAGAGTTGTGAGGGCAACGTGCGAACCCATAATCCTTCAAATCATCATGGTGGCGGCATGGTTTACACAAACATAAGTTCTCATCTCTAGAGCTTGTTTGGCTGCACTCTAATATACCGAATTAATGTGGTTTCTAGTTTAGATGAAAGCTAAAGTTGTGAGGGCAACGTGCGAACCCATACTCCTTCAAATCACGGTGGCAGCACGGTTTGCGCAGACATAAGTTCTCGTCTCTAGAGCTTGTTTGGCTGCACTCTAACATACCGAATTAATATGGATTAAGTGAAATTGGGGAAGAAAATCAATTAATTTTCACTTAATTACTCTCAATCCACATGAATTAAATGGGTACTGTAGCCAAACAAGCATCGTGTGTGATGTACACATGTGACACCTTTCATCTAAAACAACACGTAAGTGATTCTTAGGAGCTCACAAATATAATTTTCACTCATCTGATTTTGACATTAATTTCTTAAAATAATCAAACCATGTATTAAGAATGTTAATATAACAGTCATAGGTTGTTAGCATTGTTAGCGTGTATTTTGTATTTGTGATTATCCTTTGTGGATTGTTATATAAGTCACTCTAGATGTTGTTCTTAGACATCTATAAACATATAACCAAAATAACTAGAGGAAACATCTCATTCCACTCATATTCACATGGTATCAGAACCAATTTTTTGATAGCTCTAGTCCATAATCTCATCTTTCATTCCTCTCGTGGCTTTATATAAGTTAAGGAGCAATCCCTAGAGTGGCTTGTACAATAATTTACAAATGATAAACACAAGTACAACAAACTATCTACTTAAGGTACAAGTCCGAAAAACACGCTAATAATCTAAAGCCATGACTTATCTTAATACCCTCACTCAATCAAGCATTAAGTATGCTACAAAGTATGCGATTAGTTTAGCTTCATATTTTTATTAATAAATAATGGCATGAGCGAGTGATAGTAGAATAGCTTTAACTTATTAATATGAGTATTTTGCGCAAATTTTTATATAGTGGTAGTGATCGGTAATACATCGTCAACATGCTTATTGACACTTTGATTATATTTCATCAATTAACATGATAATTTCCAAATATAGATTTTTCATGCCTTTTCATATATCTAGAGCTAAAATTGTGCAAACTGTTGGTTGCAAATAGAAAAAACTAAAATAAATCGTTAGCTGCTAATAAAAAGCTCTAGCTGATCCAAATATGGCTGATCCAAACAACATAGCATATAGTCCACCTTATGGCATATTTTGAACAATTCAACTAACAAAATGCTATTTGTTGGCTGCCTCCAGCTACTGGAGCTTATAAAAAGCATAGTAGCTATCAACGCGCCATTTAAAAAGTTGTAAAGTTTCATGTGATCGAGACTCAAAAATTCTCCCACACACTAGACAAACCGCCCTGAAAACCCTTGCCACAATTGGTGATCCACGCAGCACTAACGGCAACAGGGAAAAACAAGCTAGTGCAGGCAAAGGCAAACTGGTGGTGATCGATTCGATGGCAAGAGGTCAGCGTTGCCGGTCCATTTGGTTTTGAGGGAACCGGTCTACCAATAGCGTCCGCCATGCTGTCAGTGTCGTAACCGACCGGGTCTCCGGTCTCATCTCTCCGTATTAATTTGCTTCCGTCCGTCCGTCGCTGTCATTGTTTACTCAAGTTCACAGCCCAACGTCGTCTTTGCCATTGAATTAATTTGAACCCAAACTTGGACGGCAGAGAGTTCGGCGTCGACGAGATACAGTAACTTGGAATTCGATCATCGGATGAGCTAGCTGAGGTTGAACGTCTCTGCCGTGGACGACGGACGGCGACGACTCGACCGCCGGATCCGTCGTCGTCTCGTTCCCATCCGACGCCGGACAGATGGACTCACCGACACCGGTCATCACTCACGGACGGAGACGACTCGATCGTCGACTGGACACTCCAACGGCGGATCCACCACCCGTGATGATCGGTGCCGTCACGCACGCCTCGACCTCGTCGTCGTCGTCGCCGACGACTACTGCACGCTGCTCCTAACTTTGCTTCTCCCATGTTATCATCTTTTCTGGTGTAAACCACTGAGGCGAGCTGCTGCCTTCAGTTTCCTGCTTGCCCCGCTTTCTTTGCTGCGCGAGTGATCAATTCAGATTTGTTCATGATGATGAATCATGATCCATGTGTTCGTTTCCTCTACTTCTCGAAGCCGTCTGTTTTTCAAAATGTAGCAGCAGTTGTTGAACGAATTGGGATCGAACTATGCAAAAAGGATTGAGCTTTACAGCTACAAAGTCGAATGCTGGAAAGGAGAGTGGTTTTGATCTGTGGGAGCATGCACGCTGGACCAATGGAATAACAGCACATGGATCAAGAACATGGTGGTTGAGTCGTTTCTTTCATTTGTTTATGGAGAAACGGGCAGGTTAATTATCAAACACAAGACGTGTTTGGTGTCTTCTTGCACGAATCTGAACCATGATGGCCTTCGTCATCATCAATCAAATGAATTCTAGTATGAACAGTCTGAACGCTAGACGGCAGCAACAGACGTGGGATGAGAGATTTTAGCTGATAAATATGACGGCTTCTCAGTCAAATTCTTCTGCTCTCCTTTTTTTTTTTCTTTGCTTAACTTCGCTCATTTCATCAGAGATTAAAAAGCTCTTTTTTTTAGAAATGAGATTAAAAAGCTCAAGCAACAATGAAATTAACTTCGCAAAAGAAGCAAAACTGCACAAAGTCGATCATATATGTCAAAAAAAAAAAACTTCTCTGTGTTGTTCTTTGTATGTGACTGTGTAATTAGTGTCAAAATTTCTCCTAAACTAAACATCCTGTATGGTATGTATCTGTTATCCACACATCTGATCTAAGTGTTGAACCAAATCTTCACAAAAAGAAAAGAAATCTCGTTCCCCTCGGCCGATCAAAATGGCCTCTTGAGTCCCTTGAAGTCGACGGTCTCGATGCACTCGACGCTGCCTTTGGAGCCGTTGAGCATCTTGAGCAGCTCGCTGGCGCGCTCCTTGGTGACGCCGCCGCAGCCGACCTGGAGCAGCAGCAGCAGCTTCTGGAACGCTCCGACGCGGAGCGCCTCGGCGCGGCACGCGACGGCGGCGGCGTCGCCCGCGCGGCAGAGGCGCCAGAGCGCGGAGACGGCGAAGTCCGTGGCCATGTCGGACACGCGGAACATCTTCTTGACGAGCACCGGCACGGCCAGCGCGTGCGCGCGCGCGGCAGCCAGGCCGGCGTCGGCGCACAGGACGCCGTCGAGCGCCGCCAGCGCCTTCTCGCTCGTGCCCTTGTCGGCGTCGACGAGGGCCTCCACGAGGACCGCCACCGCGCCGAACTCCGCGAAGCGCGCCGCCGCGCGGTCGGAGGCGGCCACGAGGTAGTAGGCCGTGACGAGCGCGGCCTTGGTGGCCGGCGTGGAGACTGGGCTCCGGACGAGGTCGACGAGCGCGTCGCACATGCCAGGGGTCCTCAGGACGGCCTCCAGGGTGTGGCCGTCGGCCGACGACGCGAGCTCGCGGAGCACGATGGCGGCGCTGGCCCGCGCCTGGAGCTCGCCGTGTGACATATGACGGAGACGAGCGACTTGAGCGACGCCGGGGAGGCAATGCAGCGGCGGGCCTCGTCGTCGAGCGGGAAGAACACGGTGAGCGCGGCCAGGACGTCGCCCAGGCCCAGCGCGGAGGCGCCCTGGACGCGCTCGCCGGCGAGGCGCGCGAACGCGGCGGCCAGCGCGCGCGCGGCGCCTGCCGCCGCGAGGCAGCGGCGGTTGCGGTCGCTCTCCCTGCCGAGCGCCCTGGCCCTGGCGGCGGCGGCCCCGCACGCGGCGACGTCCCCAGCCTGGCGGCGGCCGACACGGAGGCCACGGCGTCGGCGGCGTCGGCGTCACTGAGCGGCACCTTGGGCGTGGGCACGCGCTCGACGCCGCTGGCGCGGTTGGCGACGCACCAGTCCTGGATCATGCGGCGCGTGGCGTGGTTGGGGACGAGGTCGGCGAGCCGCAGGGGCCGGCCGGTGACGGGGCACCGGACGTTCCCGCGCGCCAGCCAGCCCTCCACGCTCTCCCGGTCGTACGTGATCCCCGTGGGCGCCGTCACCGGGTCCCGCATCAGGTCCAGGGAGATCGGGCACACGAAGTGCGCCGGCACAGCCACCTCCTCCGGCTCCGCCGCGGCGGAGGAGGCCTGGTTCTTGCTGCTCCGCCTCAGCATCGGTATCTCCGGCACCAGCCTGGACGCCGCCCTCGCTGCGCGGGACATGGGCAGAACCATTGTTTCCGGAAGGTATACAAGATCGTGTAGTGTGTTCTTCTAGTCGATGATGCTACGTCGGCCGCCGCCGCAGCTTGCCGAAATGTTGAGCCGACGAAAGCGAGTTCTTTGAGCTGAGCTGAGCTGACCGTTGAGTACGTGGAGAAGAGGAGGAAGAGAGATGATAGTGCGATGGGGGAAAATGGGAAGGAGAGAGGATATATAGGTTGCGGGGAGAGAGAGAGAGAGAGAGGGAAAAAAGGAAGAGGAAGACCTGCTGTGCGGCGTGTGGCGGATGCCGAATGGCATTGTTTTCTGCTTTGCAGGCTGGCTGGGTCGCGGGGTTTGAACATTGACCGTTGAACGGTGTGGAGTTGAACGCGAGGGGCGCGTCGTGGACGATGACGGTGACCCGCGTTCGCTCGCCCTCGCGTACGGGCCGCGGACGGAGCAGGGGAAAGAAACGTTAGGATTCCCTCGTGTTTCCCCTTTTTCTTGCTTGTTTATTAATCGGGTCTTCCCGGCGTTTTTTGTGTTGCTTTTGGCGTCCGGGCGCCACAAAGATTTGCAAACTGTTTAGATGGACAAATGCTTCGTACTGCAACCCTAGAATAATTAGTGACGTGCGTTAGTAGTTGAACAACTTTCTGTTTATCTCAAGCAAAGACTTGTTTTTTAGAAAATGATTAGTAGCGTGCCATAGTAGTATAGTTAGTAAAAAAAACGTATGTAAGTCTTGCAACAATGGCACTATATGCCAACATATATGTGGAATGAATATTTGAAAGCCCTCTTGGAAAGGTAAGGCATGACGGTACCTTTTTTAACAAAAAATTAAAAAAACACAATACAGACATAGCTGCACATAAACAAGCACATATTCACCATTCCATTATCATCAGCATATGGCAAACCATATATCACTACGAATTTTATGGTGGTAGCAGCACCATTTGACGGGAAGTCAATGTTTGTCTTATATATAGATGAGCACCCCATCTAATTGAAAGCATAATTATCAATAAATATGGTAATTAGTGTTCAAGATTACAGTCGAAGTGGTAGCGAACTAGCGATAGATATGTTTGCCAAGGGATTTGAATTTTATCTGAATTTCTATCCACTAATAAAACCTTAAATATTGGAATTTGTATCCATGTACAACTCTAATATGGATAAAATGGATCTACCTGAGAACCTGTTTTTCATTATATTCTCATTCGAATTCGGATTCTTATAAACAATGCTATACGTATTATGCAACCCTGGAATAATTAGTGACGTGCATTGGTAGCTCCACAACTTTCTGTTTACCTCAAGCAAGGACTAATTTTGAAGGAAATAATTTGTAGCGTGCCATAGTACTAGTAATTACTAAAAAATATGGAAGGCTTTGCAACAAACTGTATTTTCTCCGTTTTAAATTATTTACGGCATCCGGTTGTGACATTTGTCAACACTTTTTGAACCCTGAATCCAAATCTCATCCTGGCCTTCTTCTCCCTCCCCCCCCAAGATTTCCCTTCTTCACAGAGATCGTGTTGCGCTAACATTACAAGTGATCATGGCAGCAGCGCATTGATTCTCGACAACATTCCTAAGCAAGGGTGGCCTAGTGTGCAAACGATTCGCTCAACTTCCATATGCGGAGCAGCTTGGGGTAGGATTTACTTTCTCTAGTTTCACCTTCCTCGTCGTTCAGGTAGCTATCGTAGTTTTTGTTAGGATTCACTACTACCATCGCAGGTATGACTTGGGGGGCTAGCAGGGGCCATCCCCCCCCCCCCACACACACACACACACACACACACAAAACAAAAAAAATTATATCAAATCATAAAGAATTATCATTTCACATATATTTTGTGATAATAGTGTGACTTTTTCTATAAGAATACTATATCTATATATATGTATAAATGTTAAAAATATCTATTAAGACAAATATGTATGTATATATTTATCACATTATGAGATACATTGTTTGGCCTCTGCTCTTTCCGTTGTATAGGTAAGGTGCATGTGTAGCATGTATATCTTAGTACGAAGCAAAAAAAAAAAAAAAAAAAGACTATTGCGATCTATAATTTAAAATGAATGGAGTTATGTTTGTAGCTTTTAAGGTCCAGCCAAATCTCACCTTAAATGACATGTTTTTTTGTGGTGGAAGGGAGTATATATTCTTATAGAAAACTATATTCATGACAAATCTATTCGTATCAGTTGCAAATTCAAACTCAATACTGGAACAAGTCTCTTGCAGAAATCTGGAATCGTTTACGTCAGAGAGCTCTGAAACATTGCCCATTCGTGATTATTAGAGTTGTGATATTTGTATTCCTTTTTACCAAACTTTTTCTAGTAATCTCTAGTTTACATATATATTGGCAGCAACATTTGTAATAACTTGTTTCAAACGCACCTTACACTAAACGAGATGAAAATAGATCAGCTTTGAATTGAGTAGCACACTTCCTAGATTTATATGATTATATAGATATTTTAAAATACATAAATATACCATTACATTGGAATATATCCTCAAATAAAAATACAAATTGGATCCTCAAAATCCAAACACGTACATCATACTGTCAAAACGATATTCCCTTTTCCCATTTCAAAAACTAGTTAATGTTTCTTCCTTAGAAAAATGATATAAAAATAATGTTCTAAGAAAAAATTAATTAATATTAATGTATTATGAGAAAAAATATAAAAATATTTTATAAACATCCAAGCATTGTTTTTTCAACTATTTTATTATTGAAATTATATTTATTTGTAGAATATAATAAAGAAAAATATAAAACTAATTTTTACCTAAGTGTCGGGCTAGTTGAAAATCAAGACTAGCATAATAATTGTAGTGATATTATAAAAATTAAGAAAATAAAATTTTGGATGATGTACCAACTCAATATTTCAATAAAAGGTAAAGGTAGGTGAATTAAAATGTATTAGCTGTATTATTAATACTATGATTACTTTTATATTTTAAAATTGATATTTATTTTGAAACCTAACTAAACCCTTCTATTACACGGTTGTTCCCAGAAAAAAAGGAAAAGAAGAGGAAAACAAAGAATTTTCATTTAAAAAATGCCGGCCAGATTATATTGCATAGTGACGCGCCCATTGATCGATATGCTTGGTATAAAGTGCATATTTAAATTTGTACATTTTAGAGTATAATTTGAAACTACTTTTAATGTAGCTATGCCATCTTCAAAAGTACTTCCTCCAAGATGTAGCCGTGGAATTTGTGTTAGTCAAACTAGCTTAGTTTAACTTCAACCATGCTTACCTATAGTGAATAGATTAATATTTATATCTTCAACTAGATTTACTACAAATATGTTTTAGAATTAATTTTAAATTGTTTGATTTCTCCAAACTGATAATTAAATTCCTTCTTGACAGAGGAAGTACAGTTAAAATTTTAATTTTACCATTTGAAATTTAAATGTGTTGAACAGTACATAGATAGATTCCTCAACCAGGAAGGGGTGTTCGGCAACGGGCAGCCAGCAGCCGCTGTTGCTACAGTGATCGAAGGAGGAGGGGGGGCACCCAAAAAAAAAAAGCAGTTGCAGCTGACATATCCTGTTCGTTCTTCTTGTGCAAAGCATTACTCTGATCCTGTTTTGAAGCGCTTTACTCTGATCGCTGGACTGTTCTGTTCATGTCGCTAGACTATAGTGTTAACGTGTTGTTTATGGTTGGCGCGAGCAGATGCATTTTTGGCAAAGTATTACCATCGGGCGTGCCGACTAACGTCGACTACTCGACTTTGGCAGCTGTAAACTAATCCTTTGCCACGATTAGTCCCACGAACCAGTTGAATTGGTGGGGCCCAGGCTAACTGGAATTCTTTGGTAAATAAACAAGGTTGCTCGTCGACTCTTGGTCTCGGTCCTCACTCCTGAGCTGGATCCACCATACCATGGGCAGTTTTTCTTCGCCAATGGGAAGTATATATAGACCGCTTCAGACTTTAGCAATTTGGAGTATTGCTTACGTCCACGTTAGGCGATTGGTTTAAATATAAATTTCGGCTTGGTTTATTTGTTTTTTTCAAAACTTCAGGTTCAAGCCAAAGGGTGCTAGATCAGTTGGTCTAGTCACTCCAGCGGCACCTCTTAGGTCTTGAGTTTGAATTCTAGTTTGAACAAATTTCAGGATCCTAAGTTCGAATCTTAGTTGGAGCAAATTTCAGGCTGGGTTATTAAATGTGGCGGCGGTCTCCCCTACAGTTTTCGTAAAAAAAAATTCGGGTTCAAAAATGAGAAGCCGATCAATTAATAGAGAGCATAAAACTGATTATTTTGGTGTCAATATTTTTACTTCGGTTTTTCAGTTTAAATAGGATAGGAAATACCGAACCTCGGGGCTCTAGTCAAGCTTGGCCGCCGCTTGGTCCCATCTGTGCTACGTGTCGCAGCGCCTCTACCCCTGCGCCGACATGTGGGAGAGGCAGAGGGAGAGGGATGGAAGCGACTGAGCGGCCTTGCGTGCTAGAGGCCTCAAGGCATGGCCAAAGCGATGTGTGGTTGGCCATTGCGCCGTGGTGGGCTAGCTGCATCGAATATTGGGATGGGGGTGGTATACCATGGATGTTGGTGCTCTTCGGTTCCACGGTTTTCCAGTTTTGTTGGAGAAAAAAAGTCGTCGAAGTTTCTAGGATGAAACACCAACCAGCCCTACTTACATCTTTCTTTTCAAAACTCATAACATATAGGCCTAGGCTCGCCCACAAAAGCAGAGCTAAGGGTAAGAAGGCTAGTAAGAAGCTGGCTAAAGGACGGATCGAGTAGGAAACCCCATATTTTGGTCATAACATTGATTTGAACTAAAGAAGGAAGTTTTTTTTGTAAAGAGAAGGGATTGGAATCACGGTAGCAGTAGAAGTTCACGCCGCTGGCTAGTCATATCTGGCTATTTATTTTTTCAAGATCCTGCTCTTTCCATTGTTATCAAAGGCCTGAGTCAATAGGTTTAGTTCACTTAGGACGCTGTTGCCCAACCAAGCCCAGAGGAGGGCAGTACAATCTTGATTGAGCCTGGGTAAAGAAAGTCAGTCAGATGATGAAGATACTAGGTACATTGAGATGGGTGTAGATACATGTTGCTGATTGAGCCATGCTTAACAACCTGTAGGTATTCTGGTGCATGGTGGCGTGCCTCAAGAAGTAAAAGGTCGTGGTGGGGCTTGGTGTAGTAAGATAAGAAGAGTGAGCCTAAGTAAAAAGAATAATCTATTCACTTTATTTACAGGACTTGAATTCTTATCTCGTACTTTTACTCCTCTAGCTGGTCTAGCTGACTGAGAATCTGATGTCGGGCTTGAAAGCTTCTAAACGGCATACAAACTTCTAAGTAGAAGGAAAAGCCTATAGCTCCGAGACTGCAATAGCCGATACGTAAACTACTAGGCAAGCCTGCTATTCTTATTTCAGAGTTTCATTGTTATAGGTGAGAGAGATAATTAACAGCTACTACGGAACCGAATACCCGATCGCAATTCTTATTTTGTACTGGCAATCTTATTTGTGAGCTGGTAAAACAGTAGATATGACAGCTCCATACTCTCGAGACGAAACCTACTTGCTTACTCGAAACCGGAGAGCTGATACCGAGAACTAAAAGCACTTGGGTACGACAAAGCAGCTCTTGAAAGCTTATCACCGACTTTGAATCTTCCTACTTAACTTAAATCTGCTAATTCACTTACTGCTTGGTAAAAAAAGACTCTAGCCGAGAGGGATAATTAACAAGGCGATACGCCAACGACAACCTAAATCACTGCTTTTATTCTATTTCTGGCTCGTAACCTTTTTAAACAGTAGAAACTACCGAGCGTTGTTGGGCTCATAAGGAGTTACTCACTTCTTCTTACTGCGCTTAAAGGAGCTATTCTGACTTTTGGTGGTAATCGGCAATATACAACATGGCCGATTGATAGGACAGCTCAATACCAGAGATACGACTAGCTGACTTATAAGCGACTCGAACCCTTATTCCTTACTTACTTGCTTGGTAATACTCGCCAAGCTGATTTGCATACTTTGTACCCTTAGCTTTTTGTTTGAAACCGGAGAGCTTACTTACAATCTTATGCCTGGCTACTAAAGATAGGAAACTTCTAGCTGGGCTTCAAACTTATAACTCCTATTAGTGCGTAGGAAACGAAGACTTAATAGCCAGCTTCACTTTTACCTTAAACGCGTAGCGCCTGTAAAGTCTTTTTGTTGGGGATATGAAGTCGATACAAAAAGTTCAAAAGGGTACAGGTATGCCAGCCAACCAGTGCCGTGAGAAGTCGTCCACCAAGCAGACAAAGGCCGCAGGGTGATGCGGTTACTTGTCAACTTGTTTTGAGCTGATAGAACTAACTTAACAAACCGCTCCGCGCCTTAGGCGAAGCCGAAGATATGCAGCGCGGTTTCTGGCCCATTTCCCGATGAACGAGGAGCCCAGAGTCTAGTGCCTTCTAGTAGTCGAGTTCTCTCCAAAAGAATGGAAAGGATGTCACTTGAGAAAGTCATTCTATAGATAAACCTAGTCACCTACCCCTCTACTCTAGGCCTTTCACCTTCGCCCTCGGGCCCTCTACTACCATCCCAGTCCACTTCTCTAAGGTTCACCTGAGAATCCGTCGGTGCCTGGAACTATCAAATTTCCTATTTCTAAAAACCTATCACGAAACTATTCTTAGCGAATAACGTGCCTTTACTAGTAGTCCTATTTTACTGACCTATTCCATTGCTTCCTACCAGTTCCGATCCAAATGCCTACTCCTCTACTCCTATGTTTCACAAACCTGCGGCCTATCCCTTACCAAGCTACCTAATAGCCCTGGCAGTAAATAAACTAAGTTCCAAACCTTATTTATCTTCATTGACGTAATCTCATCCAGCATGGCAGCACGCCATTTCGGGTCCTTTTTAGCCATAGAAAAGTAGGTTCGGATTCTTGAAGAAGTAACTGTCAAAGCTTTGTTGGGATAGCTTTTATCGAGCAAGTAGTTAAGGACTAGAATGAGTGAAGAGGAATACAAATCCACCCAGGGAGTTAGATCTTACCTCGCTATGAAGCATCCCATCTACACTTATCTTTGTGAATGTATCCGCACACATTTTATCTCTATAAACATATTTGAATGACTAAATTAGACTATCAAATCTTAAAATTAACAAAGTCATATGCACCGGTGACCGGTTACCACCACTTCCTTTGGTCGACGATCCTTTTGAATCATGGCCCCTTGCGCTTATGCAATAATGCGGTCTTTCAGTCATGTCGATTGGTTTACCATCTATCACCAAAATCTTTACTATAGAACATATTAGAACTAGAAGAATAATAACCAGTGTTGCTATGAGACTTTAATTTTTCACGCTGCACCACTAGGCGTTAGTAGACGAGCATGCAGCCGACACATAGGTGCATGAATCAACTTCTCCAACGTCAGTCACACATGACACCAAGGCACCGAGCCGGCACTGCACACCGCACCTCACAAGTCACAAGCGGCCGCAGCAATCGTCCAAAACGGAATCGATGCCATGACACTGCATCTATATTGCAGCTAGCATAGTACAGATTAGATTTCGTTCGTCGTCGGAGATACATATGCTGCAGGCTGCAAATGGGCAGGCAACTAGGAGCATGTGTGTGTCGTCTACGGCATACTGGGTGTCTGACCGCGACCGGGATAATAACTTTAGTGGGAATGTGCAGTGATGAGCATCTGTTTACAAGAATACTCTCTCTCTCTCTCTCTCTCTCTCTCTCTCTCTCTCTGGTCAAAAATAATGGGCGCCCATAACCTTTGTTTTCTGCATACAACTTAAGAGATCGCCCAAAACCTTGTCAGCATCTATTTTTCGCAGGCTACTTGCAGAGGAAGTTATTGGCTATGACGATTTTAGGCACTACTACAGCCAGATGATAAAACAGAGGAGTCTTTTCAATTAGCAAGCAGAAAACTAGAGACCACTGTGTTGGATCTGTTTGCTTACCATGGATGAAAACTTCATATTTTCTGTCATGCGTAATTTTTGTATTTCTTATGCCTTAACTTATCTTCAGCACTATTGCTGAAACGTGCTGAAACTATGTAATAATGTATACGCTGTGTGCGGAGACGCAGAAGCGAGAAGTCTCTTCCCTTTTCTAAAAAGAAAATTCATTTTTCGCATTGTTCTCCGATCCCAAAGTGCAATAGGATAGGCAACTGAAAGGTAAGTTTTTTAGTTTCAAAACTAAATAAATAGGACGTGTGAGAGCGCATATATACGTTATTATATTAATCAGTCTTGGAATTGTACACGCAGTAGACTTGATTTTTGGTCTCCGGCGAATGGACAGCCACATTGGAAGGATGTGCTAGCTTGATGCCGCGCCGTAATCCACCCAATAAGTCCTTTCGAAATGAATGAGTCCTTTCGAAATGACTTCAGCTTATCATAGAAATTTCTAATCGTGGTAGCATATATAGCCTTATGAATGGCACTCTATTCCGTGGATTGAACCGATGTGGAGTTTGGAATGGAATCTGGTACTCCTCATCCGGCTTAGATAAAATCTTCTTGCTCAAGGGTGTTCCGAAAGCATACTCATTGGCAACTAAGTGTACTTAATTAGGGGCAACACCAATCACTAACTGATTATAATATGAATATATAATGGAATTCCAGCACATACGTACTCCCACAGAAAATATTGGGACAAGAATAATACGAAGCTGTGCTTTCAGTGTTTCACTTTTAATACTAATGTTTCTGAGTTTCAGGATCCAGTGTATATGCCATGAAGTAGATGGCTAGCTGCAAATAAGGCATATATGGTGCAGCCCCATTATTAACCAACATGGCTGAAGCTCCAGATTTGAACATTCAGCAAGTTGCAGATTGATGTACAAGTATATGAAAATCACACTGGAGAAGGTATCACAACTAACTGTGAACTGCCACTATAATCAGCAAGGCATATATCATATATGGGACAATGGACATTTATAGGGTGAGGTGAAATCTGTCTGGTAAGAGAAACTTAACTGGTTTCTTCCACGGGTTAGTAGGAGTTAAAATAACCTGACAGAGCAGCATAAATCAAACTGATGCGACAAGATTACAGCACTATACATGGAATTCAGCAGGAAAAAAAACAATGTACCTGATGTTCCTCTAACTGCACTTCTCAAAGCGAGCTGAATTACCTGATAGTGCAACGAGTACATCTGCTGCTATGGTGACAGTGAAGCCAGCATCAACTTCTTGAATGGGCACTTTCTTGCTTTCTCCATACTGGGAAGATGAGTCATACTTTTTTTTTTTAGAAAGACACTCAAAAGAGTGTCTCGTATTTATCAATTATTGATCCCAGTGCTTCCTGCACTAGTTCTCCATCTCATCATCATCGTTGACCTCTGTTTCATCTACTGCATACCCAAGTTCCAAGTACTGGTTGATGATGGCCTGATCGTACTCCATGGTCTTGTTATCAATAGCCATACTGATGACATGAATGTCGCGATCTCTCTGGTGATATGTGGCCTGCACATCGTCAGGGATGATATCAATGGGCCTCTGTCATCAACAAATCGATGATCGCCTGTGGAAACATCATCCGCTTCACCACTTTCTTCCTCTTCTTCTTCTTCTCTTCAGTCCCGTACTCCAGTTCTTCTTCTTCCCCTCGGTCCCGGCCGGCTTGGCTTCCTCGTACATGCGTCTCCTCGCCCGCATGAGATCCTGCGATCTCTGCCGCCGCGGCGCTCTCCTCCTTCCCGTTCAGGTCACAGGCACCGACCTCCGCCGTGCGCTTCCCCGCTCGGATGAGTTCCAACGCCACCTTCTTCTTCATCCCTGGGATCTCAGCCGCGTCGCCGGCGCGCCCTCCTCCTTCCCATCCAGCAACTCTTTCATCCTGAGGATCTCAGCCGTCGACGCCGCGCTCTCCTCCTTCGCATTCAAGTGCTTCCTCCGGGCACCGCGCGCCCGCCATCGCCTGGTGCGATGGAGCCACTAACCTCTCTCTCACTCTACGAACACACGCTCCATAGGCATCATGTTTTCAGGCCTGGGAAGCCAAAACTTTTTTTACAGCCATTTTGGCCCAAGCCCAACCCAAGACTAAGTTTAATAGCCTCACTGTCTATCTAAACAAATATCCACGTTGCATCGCTCAAGGCCTCAACTTTTACTAAAGTCTTTTCTCATGAAACTCTAAAATCAGCTAAACAACCACCTGAAATTTTAAACCATTCATTTTACCTCATTGACCTAGTTATAAGCGGTTTCAAAGGTTGTTTTTAAATTTATTTCAACTAAATCTTTGAAAAAATATAATAAATTATTAAAAACTATAGAATAGAAAATTTAATTTTATTATAATATGGCATAGATTTCATGTACACAATAATTTACAGGTGTAACCATCTTGCAAGTGTATGTGTATATTATTTTTCCAAACATTCAAATAGCACCTAAAGATGTTTTATACTTTAAAATGTGGGCAAGATAAATGCACCTAACTGATGTAAAAAAAGGTCAAGCAGTGTACTCAGGGTGGAATCTTTTTGCCCTTCGTTTGCCAAAATTGTAGTATCCCTACACATTAAATGCTTCTTGGTCTTATATTGGGGCAAAACATTTCCTCTGGAAAAAACACCCTCAATCCTTGTGACTCATGAAACTATTGGTTTTGCCTAGGAATACAACTAGATCGCGTGCTCCATCGAGATGTTCACCAACCTGAAGAAAATGTGGCTCGAGGAGCTCATCAGGAAACATTGTCTTCAGGTCAGCATTTATATCTCAATGGAGCCCCACGATCTAGTTTTACTTCGGCAGCACAACACGTAACATCTTTGTGACGACGAGCTCGTCCTTTATACGGCGAGCTCAAACTGCATGAGGTTTTGTGGGATGGAGGATGATGAGCTCATCAAAGGATGGAGGGCGAGCCCGTATTTACGAACCAGGGCAGGACGCACCACGGAGCTTGCCTCCACTCACTCAGTCTTCACGCCATGATCGGCACGCCGCTCTCAGCGGCACCGAAGAGCCGTTCGCTCATCCCGGACTGCGGCTTTCTCCGTGCTGAGTGCTGACCGGCTACATGCACACCACGGACTCCTAACAACCCATAACTGAAACAGATAGCCATGCACACCATGAACTCCTACTCCCTAACAACCTAAGATTGAAACAGTCCTGGCAGCCACCATGCGCAGCGACTAGACTCCAACTTGACCATAGGGTGCCCGCCCGCGACGCAACAAACCCTAGACAGAGCCTCACACCACAGCTCGCCTGCACTGGCATGGACATGGACACAACACACGCGACACCACCATGGTGCGGCACACTGACGCACACGCCATGAAACTATACGTCATGGTTTATTCTGACAGAAACTTCAGATTTTTTCACATGATTTGGGAGTAGCAAGGCCTTTGGTACTCCAGTTGGCAATAGAGGTGTGGATCTTATAGGAATTGTATTGTTTTGCTCCAGAATAATGAGCTTAAAGCTTTAGATCGTAGAGGTGTGGATCGAGAGTAGGATCAGTAGTCTTTTTTCTTTGTTCTCCTTCGTTGTCTTCAGTTCCATCAGTGGTTTCTCTAGTTTGTTTCCTTTTTTGTGTTTCTCTGCAGGTTTCGGTTTTTTAGCTAGCAAGGTGTACACTGTACAGAGTAGGGTGTTTTGGCCCGCAGGGCTACGTGGTAGCGAGCGTGGGCTCAAATACACAATTGTATTTCTGTAAACTCTTTTTTCGTTTCTCCTCGTGTAATAAAACTCCAGCAAAACCCTTTTGACGTCTTTCGGAAAAGGAAAAGGCTTTAGATTTTACTCTGAAGAACTTTGCCTCTTGTTCTAGGACTTGAGGCATCTTACTTGTACTTCGTACACAAAACTAAAACACCATACTTGGTACAAAGAGATGGGGTGCTGTACAACTTGCACAAGATTGCTAGAGCATGCTTGCTGACTATAATTGAGGTAATACACCTGCTGTTGCAGCATCAGTGCCTTCAGCATCGGGTATGATGAATTTTTTCAGGTCCTATACCAGTTGTAATGGGCTTCAAGACTTACATTATTGTACTTGATGCTATAGAATGTAGTGATTTCATACCGACAGATTCAAAGGTCCCAGCTGCCGATCTTGATGTAACCAAATTGCGCGTTGCAGAAACAGAAGTTTGTATGAAGGAACATGTTAATTAGATTCGGTACTTGCATTGGTCCGACATTACAGTTATTATAGTCTTGAGAGGGAAAAGTTCGCTCAGGCACATAAGCGTGAAGCCTTTGCTGTGGATACCATTGTTGGCACAGAAGGATTGGCAATATGTGCTAGAGAGTTATGAAGAGTGTTAGTGCATTCACCCCCGGTGTGGGTTTTGGATAATTAATGACAATCAAATTAGCGACTAACATGTTCATCAAGTGATATCTACAGGTGTTAGTCCATTGGAGGAATTAAACGAAAGAAATTGGTGAATGATAGCACCCTAAATTTTATGGATTATCGGCAACTCGGCTCAAGTGATTCACCCTCTTTTATTTTTGAATTGAGTCGTAGGATATGCCGTACTATCAAGAGGGATACAAAATTAACTAGCTAGATGGGGGAACAAAAAGTGCTCTTGTCGATGTTTTAGAGTAGCTTGAGAGACATCGGTTCACTCACATGCACGTAGAGAGGTTTTGCTGTTTCTGCTGGGTGGACCGGAAGTTCCGGTCTTCCAGCGGAAGTTCCGGTCTGAGCGGAAGCTCCGGTCGGAGACCGGAAGTCCTTTCTCGCACGCTGTTGATATTTCTAACGTCGCTACTAGAAATAGACATAAATCCCTATCCCCAGTAACGGCACCAAAAATGTTTATTGGTATTTCTTATGCACAATTAAAATATAAAGGATTCCTCAAGCGCACAGAAAACCATTGTAGCATTTTACCGGTGTATTCCGTGATATCGTTATTTATATTTTACCACTGGGAAACATTGGTTAAAGACATTGATAGTTCACCATCATGTATCTACTAACTAATACATTAACTAGACTAAAGTAGGGGTAAATGATAGATAATAGGAATTATAAATATATGACACACACAGGAGAATTCTATGATAAAAGAGTAGATAGCTAAAGTGAGAGGACAGCGGGAGAGTTTAAGGTTCCTGAATACTTCTCTATTACTTTGGTTCTATATAACTAATTCATGGTAGATAAAGCAATCACACAATAGCACTTTGGAGCAACAGTACCAATCCAACTCTCGAATAAGACCGGGAAGAAGGTAGCTGGGTATGGCTGCCAAAAGCTCTACGAAACACCAACTCCGACGTGGTGGAATACGAAGACCTAAAGAGCTGTCACCTCTAGAGGCTACCACAACTAACCGTAAGAGAAGGGCGCAATCTCAGGTAAACCCTAGCCTAGACACCACGTCTACACTAAAGAATACTACTCTAATCACACGTAATAACTAGAGCATCTAATACAGGCGAAGATCCTATGCTAAAGTATAACAACTATACTAACCAATCAAATGTAATGCATAAAAGTAAATAGAGAAGACAATATATTAAAGCATAAGTCTTACAAGAATAAATACAAAGATATACCAGAACTCTGAAGACTTCTCCGAAGACTCCTCCGGAACCCGGGCGTAGCGCCGCTCTCCCTAACTCTCTACTAGAACTACATTGGAAAGTCTAGCCCTAATTCTCTAGAGATGAGAGGTTATCCATTCGAGGGACGCCTCTACATCTCCATAATAATGTGGTGCCCTTAGGGAGGAGGGTCTACCTCTTTATTTATAGTCCAGAGAAGCCCCCACCTCTTCTAGACAGGCGATGTGGGACTAATTCAACTTCGGCAATAGTGGAGATGCAAACCCCAAGGCGGTAGGAGGCGGCCCGTCGAAGCGGGCCGTAAATGGGCCCAGAGGGGTGCCGGCCGCCCCGGGGTGGGGCCGGCGGCCCCACCCTGTAGCAGGTGGGCCCCACCTTCGGTTGGCCGCCTTCCCGTGTCTTGTAGAATCTTCTAGTGTTGATTTCGATGTAGAACTGATATCTTTTGACTCTAAACTCCGAATATAGCAAATGATATGTCTGTTTTCGATCGCCTCGACGAGCCCGTCGCAATGGTGCAATTCAATTCCCTATTTGAGATACTTTTATTCTGTGTAAAATTGGATATACCTGCAAAACAATCGAGAACAACACAACTCGTGGAACTTGTTAGAATCAAACCCTACGACTATGCTTTATGGTTGATATCATGTTATACCGAGCATTAATTGATGGT
>JADLZL010003660.1:0-57567 GCA_015844335.1 Chrysopogon serrulatus | reverse complement strand
TTTCAAATTCAAAGATATACCAAAAGATGCTATCTCACTTCGCCTATTCCTATTTTCACTACTAGAAAAAGCAAAACAGTGGTTCTATAACAATAAGGCAACCAACACTATATGGGACAAATGCTCTACTACTTTTCTGACTGGATTCTTTCCAACAGGCAAGACCACTGCACTGCGTGGGAAGATCTCAAGCTTTCAACAGCAACATGATGAATCGTTCACCGAGGCATGGGAACATTTTCAGGATTACATTGCAGAATGTCCTCATCATACGATGGAGGATTGGCTACTTATATAGACTTTCTATCATGGACTAGTTGCTAGTCCTCGTGAGTCCATGGATGCTGCAGCTGAAGGAGCTTTCTTGTCACTTAAGCTCGCCGATGCAACAAAGACGTTGAGAAGATGGCCTCAAATCAAATCTGGAATGAAGAACGCACTCAACCTCATAAGAGAGGAGGAGGCACTCATCATCTCAAGAAAGTCGATACATTCACTGAAAAGCTAGACCTCATTATGAAGAAGCTTGAAGACAGAGTCACTGAAAAGAGAGAAGTCATGCACACTAATGATTTCTACATGAATTGTGAAGAATGTGGAAACATAGGACATTCAGCAGTCAACTATCCTGAAATCCAAGAGGTCGTGAACTACATCAACAACAACACCAACTATCATCCTCAACAAGGTTAAGGATGGAATCAATCAAATCAAGGATGGAATCAGCAACCACGATAAGGTAATTTTCAAGGTAACAATAATTATAGCAATTACAATTTGTCACCTTTACGAGATCTAGTTACTGGTCAATCTAAATTACTGGACCAAATATTTAAAAAGGTAACTTTAAACGACAAATCTTTAAAAAACATAAACATAAGATTAGATACTTTTGCTTCTGCCATTAAAAACCAACACAGCTTCAACAAAATGTTAGAATCACAATTAGCTCAACTGGTAGCTACTGTTCCTCCAATAGAAAAAGGTAAGGCACCAGGCCAACTAGAAGATTTAGAAACTGTAAATCTTGTTGATATTCACAATGTAGGTCATTCCTACACTCAACCAGCGGATGTGCAGTGGATTGACCACTCACTCCCTGAGAAAAAAGGAGACCCTAGAAGGCCTGTCATTCCTATTTTGATAGGATGTCACACCTTTCAGAGGCTATCTGTGATTTCAGCGCAAGTGTCAATATTATGCCTAAGGTAATTTATAAAAAGATTCTAGGAGATCATTTGTTGTACACAACCATGCGTTTGCAGCTTGCAGATCAGTCCATTTGCTACCCCGAAGGAGTTTTAGAAGAAGCTATTGTTCAAGTGGGACAATCCTATGTCCCCATTGACTTTATAGTCATGGAGACTGGAGGAGATGAAAGAGCACCCATCATATTAGGCCGACCATTCTTATGCATAACTAAAGCCATCATCTATGCGGAGCACGCCAAGATTGTGTTTTCCATCAAGAACAAGAAGGAGAAGTTCTCATTCAAGAACCGCATCCTCATAACTCCCGCATTCCCACAGAAGCCATACGAACAAGCTCAACAATCAGCCGAACCCAAGAAGAAGAACAACAACAATAGGAGAAGAAGGAAGCATGAGCTTAGCCAAATTCCAGAAGAGACAGTTCAACTGATCAATTCAGTTAACACTGAACATGACCACCTGTTAGCACCACCATACATTGTCAAGAGAGAAGACCCAGGAGTCCCGACTATCGAGTGCACCATCAAGCAAATGGTTTTTCCTAAGACCTTTTGTGACACTGGATCAGGGGTCAACGTCATGTCAAAGGTAGCGTATAATTATCTATTTGGTGATGAACCGTTATATCCAACCTATATATAGCTGCAGATGGCGGACTTATCAACAAGATTCCCATAAGTCATAGTAAAAAATGTCGCGGTAAAGATTAAAGATTATTATATACCCGCAGATTTCTTGGTTCTTGATATGCAGGAAGATGACGATACACCTATCATCCTAGGAAGACCTTTTCTCAACACCGCCAATGCAATCCTCTACATGAGATCTGGATGCCCTATGATAGATAGGCGAATTTAACTTGCCCGGGCTTCCGGCATGTTCACTTCCATCTACCCATTGGAAAGGTACGTTGCGACTTTAAGAGTTACAAGGAGACATCGATCCCTCCGTAGAGCGAACCTGCTCTCAAGAAAGGGAGGAGAGGACTATCCTAGTGAAGCTACAAGGTACATGGACCAATTCACTAAATAAAAAGCAACAGAACCTCACTGTAGCGAGTGGGACAAAGAAGTTGAGAAAATGGAGCAAATTGCCGAGCAAGAAGCAAGAGAAATACAAGAACAAAATCAAAGATGGTTGGAAGAAAATAAAGAGACATCATGGCAAGACGGAGAATTGACTGAGGTTTCCTTAGACAATGAATCCAACAAGTAGGTATTCTTTCCGACCTAGTCTTGTCGGTAGACTTTAAACTCTGCACCCTTGCCATAAGGTAACAATGGTAGTTATCTAATTACTTTAGTACATTTACTCTTTTGCATGTTTAAAAAGAAAATAAAAATTCTTTATTGCTTTATTATAAAACTTCAAAAAGCTCCAAAGGAGTGTACTTATGGTTTATCTTATAAGAATATTCACTATGGTAGCACAAAAATAAATTTTCATTCCTTTGCATTATAAATAGAAAAGTACAAAAAGTATAAAAATCTTGCTACACATTCATAAAGATAATCAATTACTCATTTGGCTGACCGCTAACCCCTTATTATATTCAAGCCTCGAGTTTTGGTTTTCTTGTTGAAGTATACCTTTGCAGGATTATACAATTAAGGAGTAAGATTGGTCAGTGGGTCACCACTGCTAAACTTACTCTAAAGATCATTCAAGCAAAATATGGCAAACATCTAGCTTGGGGGAGGAGCATCCCCTAGTTATCAGGTAACTATACCTACGCAATTTATCGAGTCTGTCTTATAGTTATAAAATACCAAAAATATGTAGGCACATGAAGGTCCACGTCTGTTGAGTCTTTTATGAGTCTAAATCGGAAAATCAATAAAAAGAAGTTTTAGTCAGTCTTAGTTAATTAGAGTGTGTCTAGAGTCAACTATGAACTAGAAATTTTTGTCTTAGAAATGATGAATAGTTGCTCTGCTGGAAGTCTTTTTAAGTATCTAGTTTTCAACCTTGAGTTCTCCTAAGTTAGGACATGATTGCTTTAATATAAGAATTTACTCTGAACCTAAAATTCATGGAGTCATATGCTTAAGCTAAGTCAAGGTGATTGACGGATATGATATAACATAGTCCGAGCTGCTATTTATGTTATTTCTAACGATGCTAAATTCTAGAGATTTATCTTTTAAAAAAAATCAAAACCTTATATGACGAGCTCTTGTATGACAAAGTTGAATTCCTACCAAAGCCATATATGATATATACTTAGAATAGGAAACTTTTACTTATTTATGCTACTTGCTTTGCATTGAATTTAGTCAACCTTTGTTGTATACTTAAGAGAGTCTTGTCATGCTTTTAAAATCAATATCACACACACACACACATACACACACACAAACACACACTCCGCCTATATATGCATTACTCTTACCCTGAGAGTAAGCACAACCATTTTCCATTTTTATCCACATCCACTTCAAAAATGTTTTTCTCCTACACTGGGAGAGAACACCCAAAAATATACATAAACCTATAGAACAGCCTTTATTTAAATGCTCCAAGTTCTTATTACTATGTCTTCAATCAATTATTATATCTAAGGATACATGCGGCTATGCAAAAATATTGAGAAAAAGGGAGTAAAAGATGGACAAGTGTCCCAGCAATCAAAACAATGGGTACTCAGATGCCCGCCTCCTAATGAAAAAAAGAGAAAGAAAGAAAGAACAAAGATAGCCCATATTTTCCTAAGAAGTTCTAAAAATCTAAGAAAGAAGAGAGATTTATTTTGAAGAGCAAAAGTAGAATTAGGATTAGCCACCACATATACACCTATCCACCATATTCCACACACATGCACATCTTAGTTTGATTGTATGACTTGATTCTCTATAGATCCATTGTTTGACTTTACGATATATGAATTGCAAATATGTTTATCCTTGTTTAATGCCACTCCTATAAACTTCACTATAATCCTTAAAATTAGGATGACATGATATCATGAATGCCTTAGTAAGATCCACAAATACCACATACTTTAAGAGACTTGAGGGTGTCATACAATTAAGCTCTGAGTTTTATTGTGAAAACTTACAAAAACTCTAGAATATTAGTTGAGTGAAGAATTTGAGACATAATGCTTGACTTGATTGTTTTATCTTTCAATTACTCAAGACCCATGTGAAGGTTAAAAGCTCTATAGTTAAAGGTAATATGGGTGAGTGTGAAAGTTAGAGCAGTTTTATCTAATCCAGAGGGAAATTTTTGTTTGAGAGCATGTGTACTTGATAGAATAAAAGTATTGTAGCAACTCCTAATCCAACTCTAGGTTTTGCTAAGGGACTAGCAAAAGGTAAGCTTAGGGGAGTTGTTGACGGTGGATAGCGTCAACTTTTTATATATCAAAAGGTATGAAACACACATCAATATCTAAAAGGCTAGGGTTTTATCTAACAATTTTTATGAGTTTTGGTGATTTACCAATTTCTAGGGACTAATTCAGAAAACACCAAAAAAGGGGCATAACTATAAATCTACACCATGGAATTATCCACAACTCAAGAATACGCCAAACTACTCTAGAAGGATCCAGAAGACACCGGAGCGAAAGGGAGGAGGAGCCACCTACAGGTGGGGCTGGCCGGCCCCACCACTCAGGCTGGGCGGCACCCCCCTGTGGGCCCCATCTTCCACCTTTTGGAATGTTCCTCCACCGTCTTTGAGGATCAATCTCAGCCCTACGTAAAGTCAGTTTGATCAAACGGCTGTCGTGCATCCCACCGGGCTATATAAGCGGAGCCAGACCCCCCAGAAAACCCTAATTCATTCTACTTCATTCAATCCAGTTCATTCGATGATCAAGTCATCTAGAGCTTTAAGTTCTAGTTCCTCATAGCCTTCTAGTTCATAGTTTAGCCTAGTTAGATCTAAAGTAGAGGAAGTCAAGTTCTTCATCGATCTTGGATTCCCGACATTGTCAAGAAGAGAAGAGTCTGGTATAGTTCTTAAGCTTTTCTTTCTTATTATAATATCTGCGTTTATACGATCATTACTAGCAACATTGTTCTTTATTATTATATTCTTGATTGCATTGTTCATTGACTACTTTAATATGTCTAGTATAGTTAGTTTGCTATTATATTCATGCACTAGTTTGTATAGCGTTCATCAATTCGATCGATTGGTGAGTGGTAGGTTATGTGTAGGCATGGTGCCTAGATACATTTCTTATCTGTGAATATCCCCGGTTGTGCCGGGTAGTGAGGTAGATCATGGATGTGACAGATCCATTGAATCCTTTGTAGGCCTTCCCCCGTACGGTGGATTGGTAGAGTGAGATTGTCAGGTTAAGAGTATATTTATATGCATGAGGTTCCTGTACTCACCTTTTCCTGTACATTGCTCTGATATGTTTGGGAACTATAGTAATATTACTTAGCGATGATTGTTAGACATACTTGCACTAAATAAAGTAGCTTTGACTGTAGCTTGAATACTTAGGAGTTATTTCTCTATTATATGATTAGACGACGTTGACATATCTAGATTGCTATGAGTGAATTAGTAATATTATGAGATGACTGATCATATTTATCATATATATTATTTATCTTGTGACATCTTCCTGTTATTGAGGAGAGCTGACATTGGTTACATCTCTTATTCACTGCATATAAGTGTTATCAATACTATAGAGTAGCTTCTTAGCAATGCCTTCCCAGTGGTAGAATATAATTGACAACTGGTAATACTCTAGGTAAAATGCGATAATGGTATAATTATCTGTCCGCTTGCAGAATCTTTCTTAGTTTATATTTATCTTTATTTATTTCTTCCTAGTCACAACAAATTATAAGATTAGTATCAAGGATTATTTGTAGCTTTACAATTGGGGATGACAACCTAGTTTCATAGTTAGGAGTAAGGGTAAAGAGGCTAGTGGCTAGTTGCTAAAGGCAAGTTAATTAATACCAACATTTTTAGCGTCATTGTTTGGGATAAAAAATTGAGGTTTATTGTAGTGACATTAAAAGTACCAACATCTGTTCCACAAGTTTTGGTGTTTTGTGAGAGCTTTCTGCAGGATGACTTCAAGAGCTAGTTTACCCAGGGGGCTCTCATCTTCACTCCTTGTTGTACACCCTTTTGCCATACAGTTACCTATTGTGTTAAAGAAGTAACTTCTCGAAGGATGAAGATCGAGATGTTTCTGGCAACACTTGCTCTCATAAGCATGAGTTCCTCCATAAGGATCCTCGGTTTGAATGCTCAACCATGATAACAACAAGCTTGGGGGAGGGCATCCTCTAGTTATCAGGTAAGTATACCTATACAATTATCGGGTCTGTCTTATAGTCATAAAAATACCAAAAATATATAGGCACATGAAGGTCCATGTTTATCAAGTCTTTGTGAGTCTTTAAAATATAAAACCAAATAAAAATGAGTGTCTAATTATGAGTCAATAAATAGAAAAGCTCTAGAGATGATCTTAAAGGACAAAAGTGGTAGTTTTTAAGGTGCCTAGTTGCTAGACTTAAGTTTTTCCAAGTTTTGGCTTAAATTGTTTTAACATGAAGATTTACTTTGAGTCTAAAACTTGTGGGTTGCATATGCTTGACCTAAGTCTAGGTAATTGATTGATATGATTAAAAAAAGTTTGGGCTACTTGTTTATCTTGTTCTAAGTGAGACTAGAGTTCTAGAGATTTATCTTTGAAAAATACAAAATCTTACATGATGAGCTCTTGTATGACAAAGGTTACATTCCTACCAAAGCCAAACATGATAAGATAGGCTAGATAAACTTTCACATATATGCTACTTGTCTTGCATTGAGTTCTGTCAACCTTTGTGACCCTTATGAGAGATTTATCATACTCTTAAATCGAGATCCACTTACACTCCACCTACATATGCACTACTCTACATTAGAGTAGGTGCAACAACATGCTATTCCATTTCGTCCATCTAAAAATGTTTTACTCCTACACTGGGAGTAAACACCAAAAACATTACTATAGGATAGCCACCAAATAAATGCTCTAAGTTCTTGTTGCTATCTCTCAAAAATCTATAGTGCCAAAAGAAGGTGTGAGCTATACAAAAGTTATTCTAAAAAAAGAAAAATAAGAAAAAAAATCAAGAGTTAGAAAAAAGGACAAGTGTCCGAAATATTAAAACAACGGGTACTTAGATGACCGCCTCCCAAAAAAAGAAAGAAGAAAGAAAAAGAGAAAATAATAAGATAGCTCGTACTCTCTGGCCAAATTCTAAGTTCCAAAAGAGAGATATGTTCAAGAAACAAAGTAGAATTAGGTTTTACCACTTCCACCAAACATCCACAATATCCATACACTTGCACATCTTGATTTGATTGCATGACTTATTTCTCTGTGGATCCATTGTTTAACTTTATAATATGTGCATTGCAAGTATGCTCTTTCATGTTTTCTCCACACCTATGAGCTCCACATAAGCTTTAGTTATAGGAAGAAAAGAAAGGCATAACATCATTATTGTCTTGGTGAGAATCTATAAATACCACATATAATGAGAGATTTGAGAGTGTCATACAAAGAAAGCTTTGAGTTTTATTTTAAAAACCTCTAAAAACTCTAGAATGATGGTTGAATGAAGAGCTTGAGATATAGTGCTTGGTTGGATCTTTCTGTCTTTCAATTTCTCAAGACCCAAGTAAAAGCTAAGAAGCCCCATGGTTAAGGGTAATATAAGTAAGTTTGAATGTCGCCTCGGTTTTTAAACCCAGAGGAGAATTTTTGTTTGAATATAGGTATACTTTTAAGGGGGCTATAAGAAAATTGTTAAGAAGATGTGGATATCAATAGCAGTTTTTAAGATGAGCTTTGCTAAGGGACTAGCAAAGGTTAAGCTTAGAAGAACTTGTTGACGGTCCTTAGTGCCTATTTTTCAATTATTGCATGAATTAATATGAAATGAATCATAAAGTATAGTTATAGGGTTTGATTCTAATGAGTTCCACGAGTTATGTTGTTCTCAACTATTTTGCAGGTATATCCAATTTTGCATAGAATAAAAGTATCTCAAATGATGAGTTAGAGTGCACTATTGTGAAGAGCTCATCAAGACGATCGAAATGGACATATGGTCTGCTCTATTTGGAGTCCGAAATCAAAAGATATCAATTTCACACCGAAACCAACACTAGAAGACTCTAGAAGACACGAGAAGGCGACCCACCGAAGGCGGGGCCCACCTGTCACAAGGTGGGGCTGCCCGGCCCCCTTCCTAGGCCGACCGGCGCTCTTCAGAGCCTATTTAGGGCCCGCTTCGACGGATGGGTTCCTACCATCTTAGGGTTTGCATCTCCACCATTGCTTAAGTCGGTTTCATCCTACGGCGCACGTTCATCCCACCGGGCTATAAATAAAGAGACAGACCCCCTTCCCTGAGGGCACCATATTATTATGGAGATGTAGAGACGTCCCTCAAATGGATGACCTCTCATCTCTAGAGAATTAGGGCTAGACTTTCCAATATAGTAGATTAGTTCTAGTTTTGAGTTAGGGAGAGCGGAGCTATGCTCAGGATCTGGAGAAGTCTTCAGAGATTTGGTATGTCTTTATATTTATTCTTGTAAGACTTATACTTTAATATATTCTATTTCTCTATTTATTTTTATGCATTACTTTTGATTGGTTAGAGTAGTTGTTATACTTTAGCATAGGATCTCCGCCTATATTAGGTGCTCTAGTTATAGATCGTGACTAGAGTAGTAATCGGTAGTGTAGATATGGAGTCTAGGCTATAGGTTACCTGAGATTGCGCCCAATTCTTATGGTTAGTTGTGATAGCCCTCAGAGGTGACAGCTCTGTTAGGCCTTCGTATTCGACCACATCGGAGTTGGTGTTTCATAGAGCTTTTAGGCAGCCTTCCCCAACTATCTTCTTTCCAGTCTTATTCGAGAGTTGGAAAGGTACTGCTGCTCCAAAGTGTTATTGTGTGATTGCTATATCTATATATGAATCAGTTATTATAGAACCCTAGTAATAGAGAAGTATTTAGGAACCTTGAACTCTCCTGTTGTCCGCTTACTTTAGCTATCTATTCTTTTATCATAGAATTCTCCTGTGTGTCATTATGCATAACTCCTATTATTTACCTTTACCCTTACTTTAGTCCAGTCGGTGTATTAGTTAGTAGATACATGATGGTGAACTATCAATGTCTTAAACCAATGTTTTCCAGTGGTAAAATATAAATAACGATACCTGGAATACTTCCGGTAAAATGCTACAATGGTTTTACGTGGCGCTTGCGAATCCTTCATATTTTAATTGTGCATAAGAAATACCAACACTGCCAATAGCGTCGTGCTCAAGAGCTGTTCACGCCTAACCCTTAAGGACTTCCATGAAATATATGCTTGCTATGCTACCTATGCACTTCTTTACTAGTTTGTCAACTATGTGAACTAAATTTGTGGTCGACTATGTTTGTGCTTTCATGGACAATGCGAGTTTTGAACTTATGTCGTGATTTTTGTGACTTATGGTGTATGTGAAACTGGGAACTTATGGAATATGTTTGTGGACTATGTTTGTGGAATATGTTTTCCTTAGAATATATATCTCCTACTTGTCTATTTGTGGTCAGAACCGAGGAAGGAAAAAGTTGTTTTCACTAGCAAAGAGCTGTCACCCGGCAAATGTGGCGTGACAAGGGGAGATAACTATGCGTGGATGAACTGCCACGCCAGCAGTGGTGGCACGAAATATCAGTCACGCCAACGGCACTAGCGTGACGGGCCTGCCATGCTAGCGACTCAGGCACGACAAGCTGCCATGCCAGTAGCGCTGGCGTTACCAAACGACAGAAGGAAGCCCCGAACAATCGGGTTCTAGGGGCTGGCTAGCGCCACAACACCACGCCAGTAGTGATGGCGCGATAGTGTCGCGCCAAGCAACCCCTGGAACCCAATTGTTCGGCCCTTCCTTGTGCCGGTTGGTCACACCAACATGGCTGGCGCGGCAACTCATCGAACTCGAGTTGGTGGCATGACAGCGCTGTCGCGCCACCATGGCTGGCATGGTAGACTTGTGGTAGGCAGGAGAAGCAAGTCTTTTATTACTTCAGATCACTATTTCTGTAACTTTGTTTGTGTGTAAACTCTTTTTTGTTATGCCATTGAAGTATTTGATACTTGAAAGGAGCAAAACATAAGATGACCATTGAATGAAGTAGTACCATGTAGAAGTCTGATACATAAAAGTACTATGAGATGGCAACCACATGGCCATTTGCAAAATATGGACCCTAGCTGCCATTACACAAAAGAAGCAGCGACATCATAACAAGTCTTCCTTCTAACATGCACAACAACAACGAAATACCAACCCTGCTAGCATTTACAAAATATGTACCAAAAGATGGAGGAAACACATGATTCTAGTCAAAATCATGGTCATAGTCATCGACATCATCAAACTCATGGTCATATGCATCGTCGTCCTTCTTGTCAACACCATCGTCGTCCTCCTTGTCAATGCCATCATCATCGTCCTCAACAACGCCATCGTCGTCGTCCTTGTCAACACCATCATCATCATCCTCATCAATGCCTTCATTGTCCTCCTTGTCAACGCCATCGTCATCTTCCTCGTCAATGCCATCGTCGTCCTGCTCGGCAACATCATCGTCCTCATCTTGGGGGCTAGGAGATGTCCGTCATTTGGTGGATCATTGGGAACTATGTAAACAAAACAATATCTCATTGCCAATACATGTAACAAGCAAAATTTGCAAAACAAGTACTCACATAGACGACATTTCAAATGGCTAGGGAAGTCTTCTAGTAACCTTTTGTGGAAAAAGGCCATCTCCCTCCTGTCCTCAGCCTCCTTAATGTCGTAGGTCTCCTTGTTTTATCGCCAAAAGCTAATCAATTCGTCTTCATGATAATAGAAGTTCAAACTTTTTCCCATCACTCGAGGAAAGTCCTCAATGATCCTGTTATAGGTGTTCGGTGATGGCATCTGTACGCTATACATCCACCTCACCTCCATCTTTTCTCCTGATGCATCAACTTCTTCCTTTTCTTTTCGAGGGGCGACGTATCTTTGGCCTCTCGATTAAGTATCCACGACCAGGGAAGTCCTCCCAAGTGAATGACCTTCCCTTGTACATAAAAGAAGCCAATGAACAAACCAAATGATCGTCGTGTTAATTTATTAACTTCATCAATTTAGTGAACTCACCCATAGCTCTGACGGGACTCAATAAGCATTACCACAGTAGTATCCATACCTTAGCTCGGACGGAACAACTCCTTCACAAGCCTTGATGCCACACTTGCACTTACGTCCGGCATCTTTGTGTATGGCCATGGCTTAATACCTGCTTGAAAGTCTGCTAATTTGAACCTTGTAGGCCAATGCAATTTTGGTCCGTATTTATATTCCTTGAAGTCATAAGACAGAAAACCCCTCTGAAATAAGGAGATGTGGCATGTCAAATGTTATAATATCAGAATCACATACGACCTGATAAAATAGATTGATTGCATGGGCACTTACACTATCACGCAATGCACACCTATAGAAAGGATAAGCAATCATGTCTTGCTTGGAAGCTAGAGTGCGGCCAACAATCCACAAAAGCACCTTGGACGATTGGCTTCCCGGTACTCACAAGCCTCAACCTTCTCTTCATCTGTCATTTCTAGAGGGTTCGGTGGCGGTGGAACCCATCTTATAAACTTGGGGTATGGACAGCTCTTCCAAGGGTCATATGGAAACAACATAATCCTTGAATCGAACATTTCATGGTCATCGATCCACTGGTAAAAGTCGCATCCTTGTAGATACGCATCGCGTGTCCAAGGACAATGCTTGAGTTGACACACGTAGAAAGCACCACCAGCTAACTCTGGATGCCTTGGCTGCTTTACAAAGGCCTTAAAGCCACAGTAGCATAATGGTGTAGGCACAGCAGATAGAAAAGGACCAAAGGCAGAATGATCACTCGGATGATGAGGGAACAACTGGAGCATATGTTCCACCGCCATTGAAGCTACATTCGAAACAATCAAAAACTTAAATTACTGTATTCGTATGTACCAATCATCTCTATGTATGAACTCAAATCCTACACTCAAAATTAATCAACATCAAATCAACTCTACACTCAAAATGCATAGAGTGTTCATCTAACTATTACATTTCACCCAACAAACTTTACAATTAGCAAACCCTAAAATTTCATTAGTCAAACACTAGAGTGTGCCAACCACGAAACAATGGAACCAATCCAATGCAATAGATGATTAGACACATAACAAAGTGTTAACATCACTATTCTAATAAATTTCTAGTAAGTCAGACCAAAGCCAGTATTGCACACAGCAGTGTAGACCATAGTAGTGTAAACACTGAAAATGAACAGGCGAACACCTAAAGGTAAGAGAGAGACATACCTCGTGCACCAGGCTGATGTAATCCAAAATCCTATGCCAAACAGTAACAAGCATCCAAAGCAAATGAGAGAAAGAGAGGAGAGAGAACTGAGCTCCAAAAGGAGCTCACGACCTCATGGCAGGAAAAGGGAGAAGGAAAGGGCTGGCCGGCCACCTCTTAATCCGTCAGGCGTGTTAGCCCACCTGGCGCGACAGGGCGGGGCCGCTGCGCACACGTTGGCATTCAGCTGGCACTTGCGCCAGCGTGGCTGCTTCTGCCACGCCACGTGCACTGGCGCGACACAGTTCTTTGGTTACACCAGGCGGGTTGGCGCGACCAAAAAGATTACCTTGTGCCCACCTGGCGCGACCAAAAGAGCTACCTTCTGCAATATATTTTTTTCAGAAATTACTATTAAAATATCTTTTTAAAAGGGAATAAAAATAAAAAATTCCGCTTGAAGTTTGGTATGTGCGACCGAGCGGTGGCATACACGCACACGGTTTGATTGGCCAATGTGAGACGTTTGTCGGCGACACGTACCGTCCATACAACAACTTTTCTTTTTCTTTCTTTTTCGCTATCTCCCTTTGTATGTATGCGACCTTTTCTTTACTACTAGTACTCGTGCAGTGCATCTCGGTACTTGACTGTCCGCGATGGTCGCGGCACCTTGTGCACAATTCCGGCCTTTCCCATTCCAAATATGTGTGACTCATCCATGTCCTTTCCCATTCCAAATATGTATGACTCATCCATGTCTTTACATGCTTCTATTTCAGCATCTCTAACGGGGATCTTAAACGAAAGCTCTACTCTATTTTCTTAATTAATTAAAGAGAAATACATTTTAGAATACAGGACAACAAACTTAATCCCACATGCCAACATGTCTCTAACTCGAATTTTCACTTTACGAAAGCTGTTTTTCCTTTGAAAAAATCCACCTTTGAAGATTCTCTTATTTGATCAACCTATAGACCTAATTTAGAAACTTCAATACCTTTGAGATCCCAAACTTTTTTTATAATCCATTAGGATATTATTTTAGTTATCATCCTAGTAGTGAGAGATTTTCTAACCATATGTTTTGCTCCCCCATTTTTCAAAGTACCTCTTAAAGTCTTTTCTTGACTCTAAGAGGTTGAGAGCATCTCCAACGATTTTGCATATTTTGTTTGGCAAACTTGGGAGTTTGCCAAGTATCAAATGAATACGGCAAAGGTTCAAAGACTAAATCTCCAACGGTTTTGCATTATCACTTGGCAAAAAAGGAAATTGCGGATGCGGCGGTGGCGAGAGCCATCTTGCGGGAGGAAATAACGCGGGTTGGAATGCCAAGCGCGGACGAGGTGTGCATATATGCAAGTCCTTCCCTGCTTTTTGCCAAGTTAACAAAAATGCAAAGCCCATTTATAAAACCGTTGGATAGACTTTTTTTAGACTTTTTTGCAAAAACAAGAATGCAAAACCCATTTGCAAAAGCATTAGAGATGCTCTTAATCTTGCTTGCATTGACAATAGCTATATCTATATGTACCTCAACATGGGATAGATCAAGTTAGCAGGCTCTTCGAGTTAGAACACATATACAAGATTATTTATTAGAACAAGGCTAATATAATATAAACTTCACTTGGCTGTATGAATTCTTGCAGCCCACTTTCAGCCAACTCATATACTAGTTAGCTCTCTTACAGTCTACCTCTTTTTCTTATAAGTTTTTTTAAGAAAAATTCATCAGCGGTCATCTAACTTGGTAGTAGGTGCCGCTTAGGTCCCCGTTCTTTAAAAATATGATTTTTGGGTCTCTCAACTTGGCTTAAAGTGTCATCTAGGTCCCCGAACTTGGCACAAGGTGTCATCCAGTCCCTAAACTTTTAAGATGTTCACCGCAGGTCTCTAAACTTAGCAAAGGGTGTCATCTAGGTTCTAAATACTGTAGCTAATTTGGCACGAATTATATAAAAAAAAAGAAATCTAATTTTAGATATTGTAGCTACAATCCGTAGAATATTAAATTGTATCTTTTTTATAAGATCTCGAATAAAGATGATTTTTATATGGAAATTATAGCTCCCGATGAGATCTACAACTTTCTAGTTTTGGATTTTTAATTTAAGATCGTTAAGATGCTCAAAAAAATTAAATAAATTTTCAATAGAATTTTAATTGGGTACAAGCATTTGTCGCTTTGGAAAAATCATATCTTTCTTATATGCTATTAAATGGAGATACTTTCTATATGAAAGTTGTAGCGCTCAATAAGATCTATAACTTTCTAGTTTTAAGTTTTTTAATTTGAAGTCATTAAGATGCTCAAAAAAATTAAACCGCTGATTCGATTCATGCATAGTGATTTTGTATTTTTAATTTTTTAAACATCTTAACGACCAAAAAACTCAAAACTAGAAAGTTATAGTTCTCATTGCCGCTACAACTTTTATATAGAAAGTATCTCCATTTCATAGCATATAGGAAAGATATGATTTTTCCAAGGCGACAAGCGCTTGTACCCAAAAAAATCACATTTTCAAAAAACGGAGACCTAAGCGGTACCTGCTGCCAAGTTGAATGACCGCTGGTAAATTTTTCTCTTTTTTTTTGTTCTTGTACCTTTAGTTGACTATAAATTTACAGTCCACCTCTTTTCTCTCTTTTTTTTTTCTTCCACGTCAGCATACAATCTTCTTCCAATCTCTTATTATAGTTGCTCTTAGGCTCACGGTTTGGTCGGTGTAATTAGGCATCAAACCTGCCTGCAGAGATCCTACATTTTTTAGTGCGTAACCTTTTTGTTGTCTCTCCTGCTGCACATTGTTTGGTACTCGGCGGAGCGAGAAACGATACAGATCGGAGTCACCGGGAAACGAGATCCGCAGCTAGCGCACAAGATTCGGTGAACACGAAGCAATCTCTCTTCTCGTCGTTAACCTCAGCGACTACATGGCGCCCTGAATAATCTATGCGTTCTTTTCACCTGACAGGGATGGTTAAGCCCTAAGTTACTCCGGCTTTCAAGCCCCACACAGTGGCTGTGGAGCAGCCAGGCTGTGGAGCAGCCACCTAGCTCGCACAAAGCCACATAAACCGAATATTAATTTAGAATGTAGGACTACTATAAGCAGTATAAAAATATATGAAGTATTCTTGTATACTGTAGTGTGCGTATATTGGACATTTAAAACCTAGATGTTCCGTTTGACACATTTTCTTCACTAGCTTTAGTAGCTGTTTTGCAAAATAGAGTAAAATAAAATAGCTTCACCTGAGGAGCTCTTTAAAACATGCTCTAACAAGGGATGGATGTGGAAATGGAGCTGAAAATAGTAGCTTCACCCAGCAGATCCAGCTTTCTCTGGTGGGTCCTACATATATAGTATTCTGTGAGAGCGTGTTTTAAAGAGCTCCACATATAAAGCGACACAAGAGGGAGAGTAGTGCTCTCTGAGGGAGAAACAACTAAATGCTGTCACAATGACACATGGGTCCCACAAATGAGTATTAATAAGGCATGTTTATTTTAGTTTTTACTATCGTCTGGCAGCTAGAAGCTACAAGAAGCTGAAACAAACAGGCCAGTCGTTGAGCTGGCTTTAATTTTGAAAAGGCGGAAAGGTGTAGCTTATGAGGAAATAAACTAAATAATAAACATGTTAATAGGAGCTTTTCTAGATTTTGGTGTGTTGAGAACCGTAGTATTGCTGGAGATGCTCTTGACACCTTTCACAGCATGATGCTTCGATATCACGTTTCTGAGTGTCCCATTGTGCGTACGTGTCAAGGCTCGTTGGATCGGGAATTTGGCGGCATAATTGGCCGGCTGGCCGGTTTGCATATTATTTCTGGCCACTGAAAGATTATTCGTGCATGCAACATGACTTGCCTTGAGATGCCACGCGTGTGTGTCCGTGGGTATGCTCCTCTCCTTTTTTTTTTTTTTTTTTTTTTTTTTTTTTTTTTTGACAAGAAGGTATTCTCCTCTTTACCTCAACGACTTCCTCGTCAGTAGCAGGAGCAGCTCGCACTCGGAGCATACAACATGCATAGGCCATATGGAACAGTCCAGCTTTTGGATGATGGAAGCCTATATAGCAGCTATACCGTTCACATGCATGCATGCCTTGCTGCAGCATGGATAATATGCATCGATCGATCCAAACACACTTGCCGCACGGCCACCACGATTATTAATTTGTGGTCAGGTGTTGATGTGTACTAGTAGCTGCGTGTGGATGGCCGGTCGTTGCATGCGTGCGTCAGCAGCTTAGAGCTAGAGAGTAGCATGCATGCATTGCAGCTAAAGGTGCCCGGCGATGGAGAATAATCAATCTACAAACCTCTGGAAGATGAGTAAACGGACAACGTATGCCAAGCTGCGGCCATGCCTCGATGATCGATGCATGCAGTGTGTGGCCGCCGTCGTCCTGGTCACTGCTGGAGCATCTACCTAAACGGCTAGGTGTGCTGCTCCAGGGCACCACACCAACGAACAAGAGCAAACGGGAGTGCGAAACGTGAACGTGCCATCGCTGATGGAGCTACCTATCTAGCTAGCTAGCGCATACATACTCCATGTAGTACTCCCTCGGTCTCTTTTTAAGTATCATTTTAGGTGTTCGTGCCATAAGTTTAATTTGATTTGTAGAAAATACGTATAACATTTATATCTTCAAATAAATTTGATAAAAAACTAGATCTAAAAAATCTTTCCGATGATATTAATTATAATACTAATCGATGATATTTTTATTATTTATTAAAATTATCGGTAGTTATTTCTCAAAAAACGTAAACGACACTTAAAAAAGGACGGAGAGAGCATGTGTGAATGCCTAATCATGTTGCGTGGAACATTAGCATGTGTGGTGGTACTACAAATTATTGGGCACCGATAGATGGGTTGTTCACAGTAGTAGGTAGGTAGCAGAGGTATATTTAGGCCGTTGCTAGCTAGAATAATCTATGCATCCAGAGAGGACGGACACAGTTACGACGTTCAATCGATCAGTCACTAGCTAGCTACTAGTACAGCACTCGTTTCTACAATCTAAACAACTGTAGCACTTTCGTTTGTATTTGACAAATATTGTCTAATTGTAGCCTAACTAGGCTCAAAAGATTCATCTCGTAATTTACAACTAATCTATATAATTAGTTATTTTTTATTTATATTTAATACTCTACATCACTGCTATAGAAAACATTTGTACAAGCGGTGCTAGGCGCATCTTCACAGGCGGCCAAACCCACCGCCTGTACTGTGGTTGATTTGTACTGACCCCTGGTACAGGCGATGGAGTGTGAGCCACCTGTGAAAAATAGGTTTTCACAGGCGGCTCACCTAGTCGGCCTTTGTGTAAATGTACATTTACACAGGCGGCCGACTAAGTGACCCGCCTGTAAAAAAATCGTTGTCCGGAAAACATGAAAAAATAGCAAAAAATATTTTTAAAAAGGCAAAAATATTTTTTGAAACCGAGGAAGGCGCCCGCCCCGATCGAAGTCGCAAGTCGCGCATTTTTTTCGCGTAAAATCGCGCATTTTTTCGCGTAAAATCGCTTCTGCTACGCCGGGGCAGGATTCGAACCCGCGACCTCGGCCTCGCGCGATCCCTCCCTTACCACTGCACCACACACTCACTTGTGACTATATCTCATTTTTGTTCCCCACATATTATACAAACCCGACGGAAAATTGAATATTTAAGGGTCCAAATGAATTCAAATGAAAAAGTGGTGAACTACAAAGTTTCATAACTTTTCAAGATCTACAACTTTTATTTAGAGTGTTTCTCCATCCAAGGTCATTTGCAAAATTTGAATTTCAAATTTGAAAATTTCGGTCGTAGTTTTCCATAAAAGATGACTTCAAATAAAAAAAGTTATCAACTACAAAGTTTCATAACTTTTCGAGATCTACAACTTTTATTTTAGGAGTTTTTCCATCCGAGGAAGTTTGAAAAACTCAAAAAATTAATTTTAAACTATTTACACATGCGGTTTGCAATGAGGACCGTCTGTGTAAATACAATTAACACAAAGGCGGTTCTCTATACAAACCGCCTGTATAAATAGTGCAATTTTCACAGGCGGTGTTGTTAAGAAAACCGTGCGTGTAAATGCCATTTACACAGGCGGTTGTTATTATAAGCCGCCGCATTGTAAAATGGACCGCTTACACAGGCGGTTAAGTTAAGAGAACCGCCTGTGTAAACACATTTACACAGACGGTTCTCTTTATGGGCCCACAGAATTTTTTCTACTAACGTTAGAAATTGTGAACCGCCTGTGATAAAAAAACACGGTGTCGGGAAAAATGATTTTTGTACTAGTGCATGCAGCTACAAATTGATGTGATAGAGATAAACTGGAAAACTCTAACACCGTTACGACGTTCAATCGATCAGTCACTAGCTAGCTACTAGTACTACTTTGGATCGATCAGAGACGTAGAAGTAATAAACAACTCTGACACGCATATGCCTGCCGGCAACGGCAACAGCAACGTGGCAACGGGCAACCCATGGATTGGAACCTGGCCGCCGGTCATGTCTGACGATTCCTCCGAAATGACCAGGAATAATCTCGCATGGATTCTCCTTATCGTTACCTTCGACGACCGATCATGTCTGATCCGTGCATCCATCCGTCTATCTATGTTGAAACATGCTAATGCTAGCTAGCTGCATGCACCTCCTCTCCTCGGACTTGCTCCGTCATTATTGTAGGTTTGCTTGTGTACGCGTGGTGTGAGTGAGGCGTACGTGTGTAGGGTTGGCGTGAGTTGTATATGAGCAGATACTATAGCTGTACCTAGATGAGAGGCATTCAAAAAAAAAAAAACCTCCTCACATATCAATCAAAAAAAAAAACCCTCCTCACGTATGCTTGCTCGACAGAATTCGAACCATGGGTGGCTCCTCCATAAGTGGGCATGTGTCATTATCTATTTTGCAAAAAGACCCTCCCTATTTTAAGAAAACAACTCGCTCTCTATTACGTCATCTACAGATAGTATCCACATCTATATATTTTTCAAACAAGTCCTTTATGTAAATTTTATTCAAACACAAAGAAGAGAAAATTCGAGAATCACCTCTTTTTGCATAAAACCCCCGCAGGATAGTATACAGAGAAACACCCCTGCCACCACCCAATCGCATCGAACACTAGCCCTCTCATCATTCCCCCTCTCTTTCCTTCCTCTCTTCTCCTGACTGCCCGGCACTGCTAGCGAGCTTGAGGGGCGATGGCAGCCCATGGAGGATCAGCCTCCGATGGATCTATGGCAGTATGGCACGGAGGTTCATTAGCTTCCTTGTTGGGGTCATCGGGGACCTTGGTAGTGACAATGGCCGAGGTATCGGGATGACCAATTAGTGGGGCTATCCAATTTGATAGTCAATGGGGGACTATCATCTTGGGTACTCATCTAAAAGGGTGTTGATCCTGACATGCTCAAAAGATATGTTAGGTTTGTGTAAGAAGTAATGACATTTGGGATGGATGAAGTAGTCAGGGCATCATATGAGGCTAGGGCATTAGCTACATGAAGAGTAGCTCTCTTCGAGTGATTTTGCCTTCGTTGCCATGTTATGTTGAATTAGCTTCAGTCTGTTTTATTATGGACAAAATATCTTGTGCTCGATTGAAGAGAATGTTTAATGCAATATGTTTATGCCTATGGAAGCCTGCTCTAGTTTACTTAGTGCATTGTGATGCCCCCTTCGATAAGTATCTATTAGTTCAACACATTCTTTGTTGTCCATGCCTCTAATAATACTTTGACATAATTTTTAAAGATATAGTTATTTGATAATATTTATCATGACTAATAATCTTCAAACTATCTTCATTTCCATATAATAAATGTTAATAATTATGTGCGTATTACTGGTCGAATCACTAGTATAAAAATGACTTTGTGTGACAGTGCGTTTCTATTAACCGTGACAGTCACACAAATCAACCGTCACCGTAAATGCCTGTTATTTACGTGGCGGGCGTTATTTATTTACCATGACAGTTAAAATTAAGCACCACGGTAAATAGATTTACCATGATGGTTAAAAATTGACCGCCACGGCAAATCATTTACCATGGCGGTAAAAAAGTAACCACCACGGTAAATAAGGTCGAGCCCATTTCCAGTCCAACTCGGCTCATCTTGGCCCGACAGCAAAGCCACCGTATATATACCGGAATCAAACCCTACGCATCTCCACTCCCACTCCCCACACCCGTCCGTTCCCTCCTGCGCCCCTCCCTCTCTCCCCTCCGGTCTCTCCCCCACATCTATCTCTCTCACGCTTTCTCCCTCCCTCTGGTAACTTCCCATGCAAGCGGTGCCGGCAGCCTCGCGTGGTTCCCGGCGGCCTTGCGTCCGCTTCGGTGCGTCCCGGCAGCTTGGCGCGGGGCAGCCTTTGCGCGGCGGACGGCGGGCGTGCCCCTTGGGCCTGGCGTCAGCGGCGCGTCCCCCGGCGGTGCGGATCCGGCGAGCACGCGGCGGATCTGGCCTCCTCCGAGCCCCCGGCAGCGCTGGATCGGGTGAGCATGGGGCGGATCTGGCCTCCCCGAGCCCCGCGGCGCACAGCGGCGGATCCGCGAGTGGCGGCCTGGATTCGCACGGAGACTTCGGCGAGCACGGGGTGGATCCGGCCTCCTCCGCGCCCGGCGGCGCAGATCCGGCGAGCACAGGGCGGATCCAGCCTCCCCGAGGCCTGGCGGTGCACGGGCGGCGAGGGTCCAGCGAGGTGGCCGGATTCGGCGCGGAGGCGGCTCCGACGAGCACGGGGGCAGCTCCAGCGGTGGCGTGGCGCTGCCCCAGCGGCGACGCAGCGCCAGGCCCGTATCCAAGCCTATTTGGGCTTTTTTCTTTTCTTTAGATCGATTAACCGTGATGGTTTTTTCCAACCGCCACGGTTAGTCCCGATTAAACATGACCTATGGTTGGTGGCAGTTAAGAAAACCGCCACCGTTAATGGATTTTAACCGTCACGGTTAAGTTTTTACTATAGGTATTTTGAATTGTGTTTACTCATGTTTCCGTGAACTAGGATTATCCGAAGTTTTTGGACAACCGTTAATGGATTTTAACCAAAATATTTGTTGTTGTCTTCATTGTTGTCATCATACTACAAAATTTATTCTCTGATAAAGATGGAACATGCTATTTTAGGTCACAAGCACAAAGCAAGTGGTCTATTCCCTCCGTCCCAGAATATCTGTCACTTTGGGTTTCCGTGCCATAAGTTTGGCTCGATTTGTAAAAAATTACGTGCAATATTTGTATCTCTAAATAAATTTATTAAAAAACTAGATTCACAGAACTTTCCTATGATACTAATTATGTACCATAAATATTAATATTTTTTAATATATATTTAGTCAAAGTTGTTTCTTAGGAAACGAAAGCGACATATATTTTGGGACGGAGGGAGTATATATGGTGGTAATCCAAGGTTGCATTGCAGGCCCTCTAGCTAGCTAGGATATGGAGGACCGAGCGGGAGCTCGGTTGGCTAGCTCCGACGGTGTTCGGGCTGCCCACCCGCGTTCTAGCGCTGGCCGGCGCGGGTGTCTCACCCGGGAACAGTAGGTTCCCTAAATAAATTCAGTTGTCTCACACGAATGTACCACCACTTTCAGATCTCTCAGTCGTGGTTCATAGCCTAGTTATAGGATGTAGATCTAGCTTACGCACTTAGGAGTATGTGTGAGTGGCCTGTGTGCGTGTGATGTGTGTTAAGTGCGTGAGTTCAGATACTACAGCTTGTACTGTAAGGTTGAGGCAATAAAAAAAAAAAAAGCTAGCTAGGATATGAGCATATGGCCTTGCGCGAACCAGGATTGTCTACTGTTATCTAGTAGAAGGGTACTGGCAGGCTCGCTACTTGGGAGTTCTCCATGTTCATACTGTAGGCCGATATTCAGATCTAGGTAGTCCAGATTGCTCTCCCTGACTAGGGATCATGGTGGCCTAGAGACGTCCCAGTTCATCAATGAGCCCATGTGCGGGTGCCTTTGGTTGGGTTTTTAGGAGCTGCTTTTGCTTCTAAAAACACCAAAAAAAATCAACCAAAGAATTTTGGGTGGTATATATAGTTTGAAAGCACCTTCAGAACAATATGCGTGTGAAACTCATTGCTAATGGTTCCTTTTTTTTCTTCAGTTTTATAGGCACCGATGACAGTGTAGTTAACATCCTAAATTATGCTATGCCGCTTTGACTATAGGGTGGATTTCTGTAACTATTAACATGATAAATATTAGATAATATTGTTTCAGGATGCAGTTTGTAGGGACCACGATGCGTAAGACTGAGGCCTCTAAAAACAACCTAGTCAAAACTATAGGTAATATTTCTCTCTCTCGAGAGAGAGGATGAATTAGGCAAATTAAAAACTACTAAAACTAAGGCCTCTAAAAACAACCTAGTCAAAACTATGCAAGAAATATCTAGATGATGTGCAACTAAGGTTTTTACTAGGTGTATTGATAACTCTACCGCAAAAGTGTTATGTAACCTAGGTTCCAAACCTATCACTAGGCTATCAAACTAAACTAGAGAAGTAAGCACACAACCAAGATATATAATATAAATACAGGACGTATGTAAAGTGGTGATAGATGTGCAAACTCAAGTCGACAACTCCGGTATTTTTACAGAGGTACATAACATACACCGATTCAAGTTTTGGTGTTAGCATAATGTGTAAATTTCATTTTAACGATTTGTAACTATTACAAAATACAAAATTAGTTTATTTTCATTTTGACAATCTGTAACTAATTTCATAGTAAAAAATACCAAATTAGTTTAATACATCGATTTGTTAGCATATTGTATTAAAAATGTCTTAGGAGACAGAAAAAAAAAAAATGACGGAGACAAAAAGAATATCAGAGTTTATTTTCACCCTTTTTTGGAAATATAGAAAAAAATTCAATATCTTTTGGCAAACTTCTTCTCTATTTGGTATTTGATAGCTAGATCCTCCTATATAATCCATAGCATTTGTGTGGCTTGGTATAATATATATATATTTTTTTTTGTCCGTGTTCACTCCTTTCTCCTTTGCATTGCCTCTCGTGATTGGCAAATCTGCATACACTAACTAGTAGGCCATGACATAGGTGTAAAGTCAGTCTGCGCCTGATCTAAATCCACATGATTAATCGGTACTAAGTGCTCGCAAAGATATGTGCCCTTATACACAATTAGAGGGAAACTACGATGGAATATATTCTATGAGCTCATATTATATATTTCCCCATCATTAGGAACCAACGTGTCCGTGCTAGAAATATAATATAACATATCATCAAGAAGAAACAATAAACCCTAGCTATGCATTCCCAACGATTATTTGTATCCCAAAACATTCTTCTTCTATCTCGAATATAAGAGATCTTTTACTTGACTTAAGTCAAACTATCTTAAGTTTAACCAAATTTATTATTAAAAACAGTAACATATTACGACATCAAATTAGCATCATTAGACACATTATAAAATTGAATTTAGTTTCATAGATTATCTATTTAATGTGGTGGATTCTAATACCTCTATTTGTAAACTTGGTCAAACTTATAATAGTTTGATTGAGGAAAGCCTCATACCATTTATATTTCAGGACGAAGATAGTACTACTCTAGGATTTAAATTTATTGCACAAACATATATGTGAATAGCTAGTTAGCTACCAACATTAATTCCATATAGTCATGCATGTATGTAATCATGTGAATTGAAATTTAGTACGTAGCTTTGCATGCATGCACGGTTAACTATGAAAGGTTGTATCCTTTCACATTATTATTAGTGTGGCAAACAATATGGAATCACTACTATAGTTGGCACCTAGGAAAATAAATTTACTGAGGCACTGATTTTTCTTAGAATTGCCAGAGCTTGACAAGTTTATTTTTCTGGGGCAAGAGTACTTTAGTATCATTTTGGTTTTCCTTTTCCTGATAGTTCAGTTTCCTTAAAAAAAAATCACCTTATATAGTTTATCTGAAAAATGTGCCCATAATGAACTGTCGCCAGCCAGAAAGATTTGGACTAACCAGACATATCAACTACTCCTCCCATTCTAAATTATAAGTCGCTTTGAATTTTTTAGAATATTAAATTTTCTTTGTAAATCTAGATATATAGCAAATTCGATATACCAAAAAGGTCAAAAGCAACTAAATTAGCTATGAAGTTTTATGATAATTATTGTACATATTCACAAATAAACCATAATTAGAAAACCATAATTAGAAACCTGCTTTTTCCCCCGATCTCGTAGCATGCCTTCTAAACAATGTAGCGGTGCTAGAACTAAGAACTTCCCTAGCTATGAAATCCATAGATCTACAAAAATGAACTACATTAGGGCATATATATATATATATATATATATATATATATATATATATATATATATATATATATACGTGTAGCAATGATTAGATGCCGATTGTATAGGTGGTTTGTTGGAATGGACCACAACACCAGATTTCCAAACTAGAAAGATGAGCAGAAAGCGTAGCTACTACAGGTGTGTCAGTTCGGCTTCATGAACACGTTGTCCTATGCCGCCATTGGCACGCACGCAACTAGGTCGCCGGCTAATCATGGCCCAAATCTTCTGAAACTTCTTTTGTATCCATGGAGATAGTATATATAAGAACTCATGGCAAGAATATTTTCTTAACGGTTCAAGAATATGTAGGAATATCATCTTTGGCCACTTGCCAGCAGCACATATCTCTGTTAGAAACTGGAAAAGCAGCTTTATTAGGCGAAGAATACCCGGCCCGGCCCCGACACCTTTACTGATTGTCCAATATTTGTTCCATGGTGGTACGGTTAGAGCTTTGCATCTAATAGCATCTAAGCTATATATAGCTACTAGCTCGAAATAAACCACATCGAAATAATTCGAATATATAGAGGACTCCATAATTAGTCAATCGTTTAAATAGCTGAGCATAACACTCATCAACTCCTAGTACTAGGCCTAGGTGTTCGGGTTACCTGATTTTTTTCAGGTTGGGTAATTCAAAATTCGGGTAATAAAAATCACTACCCGATATTCACTCAAAAAGCACTATCCGCAATTTTGGGTACCCAGTAATTCGAGTTCAGGTATACCCGATATATCTGAATTCACAGAAAATTGTAAACTGTATGCAAAAAATTTTAGTAGTAATTTATACATAATTTCAGCAGCAATTTGTACAAAATTTCAAAAGCAATTTGTAGATAATAATATTAAAATAGAGAGAATCATATACTAATAAAGTGATAAGTTGAAGTGTTTAACCGACAACACATCGCAAACACAAAGACACAGACACATATTCGGGTAGTTGGGGTAGTTCGGGTGCCAAGGGATATGACTCGAATTGGCCAAACTAATTTCAGGTAATCCGAATCAAATTTGGGATTGGATACCTTGGGCTCGGGTAATTCAGGTACGGATAATGGGTATTGGATATTTTGCCCAAGCCTAACTCCTAGATTGTTGTGGTGAGAGTTGTGACTATTTGTGTATTGGCCGGCCTCAACTTGCAAATTGCAAGGATGCATGGTTCAGGATCCAGGCTATTCTTAGTCCAGGGCATATGCACATGTAAGGTCTCGGCTAGGTTAGTCCAACTCACTAAGTATCACTACCGGAATGGATGTCTTTGTAGAGTGCTTGACATTGGTACAGAACCATACTATACTAGTGGTTCAAAACCCATTTCTACAGGCGCTTCCCAGCGCCCGACTAAATGGGAGGCCAGTAGAAATGGGACCACAGCCACAAAGGCGGTTCCATGTGAACCGCCTGTGGTGGGTGAATCTCCACAGGCGGTTCGCTTAGGGAACCGCCTGTGTAAATGATCCATTTGCACAGGTGGTTCGCTAAGGGAACCACTGTGGAGATTCATTTCCACAGGCGGTTCACATGGAACCGCCTCGTGTAAATGTCGAACCCTATTTATATATAATATTTTTTTATATAATTAAGTATTTACATATATATAGTGATGGGTTTAGACATATCAACATAAACAATTTAAATATTTTAAAAGAAAGTTTATATACATCATTGTTTCGTGCTCATGAACATAAAGTTAATTACAAAGAGTATATACATCGCATATTGTATGCATCAAAGTTTGCACTGGTGCTCTAATAACCTGTCCTAGTAAGGTTTAGCCTACTAATCTCTTTGGCATTAGCACCGGAACTCGACTAGGTTAATTAGCCTTTGTCATGACCATGATATTTCCCTTCGCATGGAATGACATGTTTCAAGAGGAATGTGCACAAGTCCTCAACTATGTTGTATAAAGTGTTTTCGGTGATGTGCGCCGCCTTGGCTTCCTTAAATTGCTACAAAGAAAGTTTATTAACATCATGTACTTAAAATTTACACCTTTAATGTCAGAACTACTTGCATGATTATTACTTATATTAATTACCTCGGAAGGGTTGTGTTGGCGTTTCTTAGCGTCATCACTAGTTTTACATTCTCAGCAACAGTGCCAGAAATGCTTGTGGACATTCTTAGCATTATTACCGAGATTGCATCCCTAGCAATGAAATTAAGAAACGTCTTAATGTTAGTTCTTAATGATTACAGATCAAGTCCGCAAGCGCACGGAATTACCGTTGTAGCATTTCAACCCGAAGTATTTCTAGGTGTCGTATTTATATTTTCCCAAAGGAAAGCATAGCAAAAGAGTTCAACTTAGATATATACTAGGATGATATGTGTGAATAAGTCAAGGTTCATAGCAAAGGTGAACGGTTTATGATTTGGATAGTGATCATACAAACATAACCATGAGCTCTAGAAAAGATAAAGGAAAAGGAAGAATAGGGGAAAGAGAAGAAAATATAAAAGAATAATGAATAAAAGGATATCCTAGGGAGCAATGATCCTAATACAGCTAATGTCTAGAATATAGTTAGTCATACAAATACATGAGTCAGAGATAGAGTTGCGTTTGCGATGGATCGGAAGACCACCGGCCGCTAGTCTGCCAGCAAGATGGGTGGTAATTTAGACTACTACACCATAGCCGAACGTGGGGGATTACGAAAGGACGGACAGGGCTGTCACCACCTGCCGCCTACCCCCTCATCCGTGGACTATGAAGTGCAATCACCGGCTACCCTATACCCGAGCACCACGCTCACATATAAAATAGCTACCCAAACCCCCTTAGGTCTCTCACCCTACGGATGAACGAGTAAAGAATTTGGATGTTGTGCGATGAACCACCAACCCGCACACAACTCTATTCCTAATCATCTAAACGTATGAACGATTAAGAACAGAGTTCTATATGCTAAGAACATGATATGAACACTATGAACTAGCAAGCATATCATGAACAAGGCATATGAACTAGAAGTCCTATGTTCTATGATCTAATCACACAAACTAGTATCTAGTTCATCTACACAAACTAGCACCTAGTTCATCTAACAAGATCATAGCACTAGAACAATACTCTAATTCTATAACATAACTATATTGATAAAAAGAAAGGAAGAACATAATGGAAAGAAATGTATTCATACCAAAGAGTAGCCAAGATGTCCTCCTCCCCTTACAAGATGAGCCTTGCTCCACTACTACTATAAGAAATAAAGAAAAAGAAAGAAAGAAAAAAAGAAAGAAGAAGAAAGAAGAAAGAAAGGAAAAAGAAAGGAGAAAGAAAAAAAGCTCTAGTAGCTCTATGGTAGTAGTATGAGTGTATGATGCCTTTGGAGGGAGGCTTGCCCCTCATTTTATTGGAGAAAGGGGGAGTGGAGTGTCTCAGCCTAAGAAATACTAAATCTCGTCATTGGGCCTCTTCCTCCCCTCTTGGGCTTGCACAGTGCCCCTTGGGCTAGGCTGTGCACCTCCTCTTGGGCTGCCGGCTTGCTCTCCATGGCCCGAAGAAGGTCGTCGGGCCCATCCGGCCGGGCAGGCACGCCCCGCTGGCCTGGTGGGCTCGGTAGGCCTGCTTTGCCCGGGCTGCGCCTGTGCCATGCCCCACCGTGGGCCTCGCGGTGCCCACTTGGGCTGCGCTGCCTGGCGCCCCCTTGTGGGCTTGGTTGCCCGGCATGGGCCTCGAGCCCCTCCTGCCTGGCCTGGTGGCGGCCCCGGCCGCTGCCCTCAGCGCCCCCACATGGGCCTCCGGTCACCTGGCTGCCTAGCCCACCGGCTTGGGCTAGCTGCGCCTGTGGCTAGGCGGCTGGTGGCGGCACGCCCGGTGGCTCGCTCGCTTGGGCGACTTCGGAGGCAAGGTGAGTTTCCTCTTTCTTTATTTCTTTTCTCTTCTTTATATTTTATAAAATCAATATCTTCTAAATCCGAGCTCCAAAAATAGCGAAAGATATATCCGTTTTGATCAGCGCAATGAGCTCTACGTGATGGTGAACTCCATTTCTTCGTTTGAGATACATTTTATTGACAGAAAATTGGATAATCCTGCAAAACATGGAGAACACCAAAACTTGTGGAATTCATTAGTTTTAAACCCTATATTTATGTGTTATGATGTTTTTCATGGCTTTTTATATAATAGTTGACGGTATAAATTGTGAGTTAATGACCGTCAACAAAATCCCCCACACTTACCTCTTGCTCGTCCTCAAGCAGAGCTTAAAGACAAAAGCAATCATGATCATAAAATTCTAAGACATACGGCTTTCATAAGAAATCATTCCATCTCATTTCTTAAACAAGTGGGATATGTGGCATTGGCTAACATGCTTCCTTAGGTTGTTGAAAAGTGGAATAGTTCTTGAAACAATGTTATCTTCCCAAATTCACATCTCAGTAACTTGGAGTTTTGAAAATTTTCATAATGAAAATACATAGCTCACTTGATACTCCTCAATTGGCACTCTCAAATCACTCAATGTGTATGAATCCTTACTAAGGCATAGCAAAGTTGTGCCTTCTTTTGTCTTTTCCTACCTCTAAAAGGGTTTATGTGGAGTTTTAGGTAGGGATAAACAAGATGGCATACTTGCATTGCATATGTTGTTAAGTCGAATCAAGGATCCAAGGAGAGAGGTGTCATACTCTTAGATCAAGATGTGCATGTGTGTGGAAGAATAAATGCTAAAAACTATACTCCTTTTGTAGATATGATCTCTCTACTATTTATTATTTTGAGACATGGTTATCTTCTCTCTTTTTTTTTTTGAATACATGAGCTTTCATGTGCTCATCTCTCTCTTTTTTTTTTTGGACCTTCTATTTTTTTTTTTTGGGACCTTCATGTGTCCATATCTTTTGCATAGCCATGTTGCTTTTACTAAAACATAACTATAGAGAGAGATCATTACTTTCTATAGAGTATTTTCCTAATAAATATATTTTTTTACTCTTAATGCGAGAGTAGAACATTTTTGGTGGAACCTATATGGAAGGCATGTTTTTGCGTACTCCCAGTGTAGGAGCAGCACATATATGTGGCGTGTGTGTGATCTTGATCTTGGGAGCATGATAAATCTCTCACACGGGTCACAAGACTTGACCAAACTCAATGCAATAATAAGTAGCATATGTAGCAGGCTTTAAAACTTGCAAGATGCATACTATATTTGGCCTTGGTAGGAATTACTCACCAAATGAGGAGTATGTGATACTATAGTTTTATATTTTATCAAAACAAAAATTCTCCAAGTACGTAGGATTTCTATGGCAGATCCATATCACACCCCTCAACAACTTAGTCACCATGATATCCTATCAAAGTATTTTCCCATAAGTATAAGAATATGTACATGGAACAATCTTTATGTAAGCTTTCTATCTCAAAGTTATGGACATGTCACTTTACCAAAAATTTTTAAACAAAGTGTGGTTTTAAGATATGCATGAAATCATGGATGGTTCATTTGAGTTTAATTTTATGATATCAAAATTTGTTTGTCTAAACTCAAAGCTATAAGGAGAGGTTGCACAAACCATCATTTGAAGAGAAAAGAGAATATCAGGTTGATTCGTTTTCTTGCTCTCCTTCATGCTTGGGTTATTTGATCTTTGTGCAACTTATTAGTGGAAGATCTCGGGTGTGTGTTTTGTTCTGCTTGAGAGATCTCCCCACACTCGTTTTTGTACCTGCCTTTATTAGAAAAACAAAAACAAAAACAAAAGAAACAAACAAAGGCTCTACCACTAGGAACATTGGGGAGCTTTAACTTATTTTATTATATTATTTCTACTATATATATTTTTTTGAATATTTTATTTTTGAATATATTTTTTGTTTATTTTATTTTATTTGTTCACTCAACTTTTTTTTTTTTTAAAGCATTACTCTAACAAGGCTAAGATAAAGATGCAATGAAAGCATAGCCTTGATTTATTTCCATGATAGATCTTTTCCATTGTTTATATAAGTAGCTACTCATGTTCATTAACCAAAATTTTAACACCATATCAAATCTCTGATTAAAGAAGGCCATATTAATCTAAGCACCATGCTTAATTTAAGAGGCCTATAGATGCACTTGTATATGATCAGTATACGAGTACACCTAAACTAGAGTATATACTTACATAAGCATAGAAAGCATATCTTTTATGAAAACAAATATGAGAAAGCAGTTGGTGAACATTACCTTTGCATACCTGAGTGTAAGTGCTGGCAGCTTATATTGACGAGACGTTGAGTTGTTGCTGCAGTTTGCATGATGGATCAACTTCCAGGTTCACCAGCCCATTGATATATATCTTTGCCATGTGGGGCAGGCCTGCTCTTCCTCTATCTTCTTTTTTTCTCTCATTTTTTTAAGCAAGGTAGAGCTACCATTTTTTTTTAACAAAATGGCCTCATGGTGAGATTCATACCGTCCTCCCCCCACACTTGGACTTTGGTGTAAAAGTCAAGTGTGTAGAGTTTGGATTTGAATATGTTCTCACCACTGACAAACATCAAAATATTTTTATTTTTATTTTTTTTCAACTGCACTCTATCATGGTTCAAGGCAAAAGCAACTTGCAACAAAAAGACAATATTGATAAAAGCTGATATATTCATTTATTATGGAAAAGATTTATGTCTTGTGCAAAGTTCTTTTAAAACTCAAAATATGCCTTGTTATTTCTATTATGAAAACATCTCTTGACTTACCCATATTAAAAGTTTGAAAACTTTCAGCAGGGGGTGAGTCCAACAAAATAACCAAAGTCTACCAGAGTATATTTAGGTTCAAAAATCAAACTAGACGCCACGTCTAACTTGATCTAGGAAAACATTTTAAACTAAGCACCATGCTTACTTTAAAAAGCTTTTGGGAGCAAGATTATCACACCTCTTGTTTCAAAAAAGCAAACTAGACACCATGTCTAATTTGGTTTTAGAAAGACACTTTTAAACTAAGCTCAATGCTTAACTTAAAAAAGGTGTATAAAGATACCCCAAACCTAATCATACTAGGTGGACCAAGGTAACAAGAAAGCATATGGAGATTATACAAATAGAGATATAAAAAGAATGATCATGGTTATGGTAAGAATTTTATTACTTATTTTTTAGATGCAAACGACATGAATGTATGCATGAAATTTAAACATGCTTTGTGGATTTGAAGCTCAAACCAAATGAAGTGGATGCACGACTTATTCAAAGCAAACATGCAAAGGGAATGCAAGAATTGAAAGATAGCTAAGAAAAAAAATTTCTCACCATTTGATCAAACTCAACCATGACTCACATGTTGAAATCAAATTAAAATTTATGAGTAGTGCAGTTTTATTAAAAAATACAATTTTTTAAGTTCTATTTTATTTGTTCATCCAACTTTATTATATAAAACTTTACTTAAGCAAAAGAGCGGAGGTACAAGCCGAGAAGGAGCTGACATGCCCGCACTCCGTCTCCTCAACCCGGACATACCGAATCCAAGACGTGAGATAGCAGACATGCCCGTACCTCCACTCAACTCTTCCTCACTCGCTCACCAAAATAGATTATTTCTATTGTTTATGAAAGTAGTACTCAAAATTCATTAACCAGAATCTAACACCATGTTAAATTTTGATTAAAGAAAGCTATTTCAACCTAAGCTCCATGCTTAATTTGAAAAAACTTATGGGTATGCTACACATGCCTATGTAAGTACACCCAAATTAGAGCAAACTTTCAAAAACAAGAGAAACATAAATTCATGTATTCATATGGTGATAAACATAAGTAAAGGATGTTGGTGAACCCCCTTTTTTCATGTATTAGATTTTTTTCAAAACTTTTCGAATGCATGAAAGAAAAGAAAAAAAAAATTTTGCTTTTTTTTTAATAAGAATGCATTACAAGATATAAATATGAGAATGCATGATGATTTTTGTTTTCATTTTTAGATGCACTATTTTTTTTAAGGAAAAAATAATAAGAATGAGGATGCATTATGAAATTAAATATGAGATAACTACCGATTTACCTTCGGCGAAGGAACCATCGTTTATTGTCCGTTGGGTCGGACCGGTGGTGTACATCCGTAGGTGAAATGGCGGAGGAAGAAACGGCAGATCACCAATTCCTCCTCCGGAATGCCTCTAGATTCTCGATGTTGTTTCCCTACAGCATTGTAACCACACCTACTATCCTAATATTCTTTGTATAAACGATGACTAACAAACACATGGTCTGGCCATATCTATGTTAAATCTTTTGGCTGCCGCTTTCTCCCAAGAACGGCGCCGAAATGCTTATTGGTGTTTCTTAGCGTCATCACTAGTTTTACATTCTCAAAGAACAGTGCGAGAAAATGCTTGTGGGCATTCTTAGCATTATTACCGGGATTGCATCCCTAGCAATGAAATTAAGAAACGTCTCAATGGTAGTTCTTAACGATTACGGATCAAGTCCGCAAGCGCACGGAATTACCGTTGTAGCATTTCAACCCGGAGTATTCCTACGTGTCGTATTTATATTTTCCCAAAGGAAAGCATAGCAAAAAGAGTTCAACTTAGATATAGACTAGGATGATATGTGTGAATAAGTCAAGGTTCATAGCAAAGGTGAACGGTTTATGATTTGGATAGTGATCATACAAACATAACCATGAGCTCTAGAAAAGATAAAGGAAAAGGAAGAATAGGGGAAAGAGAAGAAAGAATAAAAGAATAATGAATAAAAGAATATCCTAAGGAGCAATGATCCTAATACAGCTAATGTCTAGAATATAGTTAGTCATACAAATACATGAGTCGAGATAGAGAGTTGCGTTTGCGATGGATCGGAAGACCACCGGCCGGCCGGTCCGCCAAATGAGATGGGTGGTAATTTAGACTCCTACACCATAGCCGAACGTGGGGGGGATTACGAAGGGACGGACAGGGCTGTCACCACCTGCCGCCTACCCCATCATCCGTGGACTATGAAGTGCAATCACCGGCTACCCTATACCCGATCACCACGCTCACATATAAAATAGCTACCCAAGCCCCCTAGGTCTCTCACCCTATGGAAGAACGAGTAAAGAACTTAGATGTTGTGCGATGAACCACTAACCCGCACACAACTCTATTCCTAATCATCTAAACATATGAACGATTAAGAACAGAGTTCTATATGCTAAGAACATGATATGAACACTATGAACTAGCAAGCATATCATGAACAAGGTATATGAACTATAAGTCCTATGTTCTATGATCTAATCACACAAACTAGTATCTAGTTCATCTACACAAACTAGCACCTAGTTCATCTAACAAGATCATAGCACTAGAACAATACTCTAATTCTAGAACATAACTATATTGATAAAAAAGAAAGGAAGAACATAATGGAAAGAAATGTATTCATACCAAAAGAGTAGCCAAGATGTCCTCTTCCCCTTACAAGATGAGCCTTGCTCCACTACTACTATAAGGAATAAAGAAAAAAGAAAGAAAAAAAAAAAGAAAGAAGAAAGAAGAAAGAAAGGAAAAAAGAAAGGAGAAAGAAAAAAGCTCTAGTAGCTCTATGGTAGTAGTATAAGTGTATGATGCCTTTGGAGGAGGCTTGCCCTCATTTTATAGGAGAAAGGGGGGTGGGAGTGTCTCTAGCTAGGCAATATGGTACCAATCCAATTGGTACCGCCTAAGAAATACTAAATCTCGTCATTGGGCCTCTTCCTCCCCTCTTGGGCTTGCACAGTGCCCCTTGGGCTAGCTGTGCACCTCCTCTTGGGCTCTTAGGCATGCTCTCCATGGCCTGAAGGTCGTTGGGCCCATCTGGCCGGCTTGGCACGCCCAGCGGTCCTGGTGGCCTGGTAGGCCTGCCGGCCTAGGCTGCGGCCTGGTGCGATGCCCCCCCATGGGCCTCGCGGTGCCCACTTGGGCCTACGGCCCGGCGCCCCCCTTTGTGGGCTTGGTGGCCCGGCATGGGCCCGAGCGCCCCCCCCAGGGCCTGGTGGTGGCTCTGGGCCGTCTCCCCTCAGCGCCCCACACTTGGGCCTCCGGTCACTGGGCTGCCTGGCCCGCCGGCTTGGGCTAGCTGCGCGCCCTATGGCCAGCGGGCTGGTGGCGGCTCACCCACCGTGGCTTGCTTGCTTGGGCCGTGGCTTTCTTTGGAGGCAAGGTGAGTTTCCTCTTTCTTTATTTCTTTTCTCTTCTTTATATTTTATAAAATCAATATCTTCTAAATCCGAGCTCCAAAAATAGCGAAAAGATATATCCGTTTTGATCAGCGCAATGAGCTCTACGTGATGGTGAAACTCCATTTCTTCGTTTGAGATACATTTTATTGATAGAAAATTGGATAATCCTGCAAAACATGGAGAACATCAAAACTTGTGGAATTCATTAGTTTTAAACCCTATATTTACGTGTTATGATGTTTTTCATGGCTTTTTGTATAATAGTTGACAGTATAAATTGTGAGTTAACGACCGTCAATAGGCTGCTGGCAAATCGTCCAGTGTCTCTCATGTGCTCGCACACATAGGATCCATAGAGGACAGATCCGAGTGGTTGTTTGTGGCACTATAGAATAGAAAAATGGTTATTTATAGATGCAACCATGGTCCTATATATGTACATGTATGATTTGTATTCATAAGAGTAAATTTTCATATGTACCGGCCAATTGTATAAAACTTCCAATGGCTGCCCTTGTATCTTGGACTCGCACTTTCCACCTGTTATCTTATAAAACCTATATGCCCTATGATCTCGAATAGGATCACCATATTAGTCTCGGACTCTCATAATGTAAAAGTATGCATGCATATCTCGACTTACAGCTCTAAGAGTTTAATGAATTTTGCACAGGATTCTTTAGGGTAATCTGTGGAGTCTTGTACCAAAGACCCTTTCTTCCCCGGGATAAACATCGAAGCATCCAAAGTGGTCCCCGCATGAATCAAATTTTTGATGCATCCTGCAGGCATTATTTAGTTTCATCTAAGCAAATTCACACTCACCCAAAGTGGTACGGTAGGACCACTGATTTCCTATCTTGATACTTGATCAATGATCTTCCAATGTAGAAGGCATAGTCAGATTCAACCTTAATCCTTAATGTTCTAATTTTCTCGGCCCGTTCTTGACCTTCTAAGCCCAATAACTCATCGCTGACATCCCCGATTCTGAATGTGTGCTGTTCTTCGCATATATCTATTGGGTTCAGATAGCCAATCCTTTCATTTGCATAATAATCAAAATCTAAGTCATAATATAGCTCCTGCTACTCATATAGCATTCTGCAAGGCACATGCATGTCAGATATCGAACATTGATGCAACTACAATGCATGTGCAACTATGAAGCACTTACAATGCAAACATTGTTACGATCTGTACGTCCAGTCTCTGGAGGTTCATCATCAACCACACATCTTTGTAGTTAATCACTGAGAAATGCCCTATGTGATATAGAAATGCTGATGGTGTCGATGCCAACAGAAGAGGCTCTCATGTATCAGTCATGCAGCATTTTTATATTGCTTGGAACCTTTAAGAGTTTCTCCCACTTGAGTAAAGGCTTTCCCGACACAAATTTTTTAGGGATGTTCTTGTAATCTGCTTTAGTTGGCACCTTGATTTTGCAGGAAATTATCTGAGGCACCGGCTTGGATGACTTTGAGAGCTCAGACAAGTCATGCACTTCTATAGTGCGTTGCTGTCCAATGCCTAACAAAAATTTGGCCGTGCCAGCTGTTTTTTCTTTGGCTCGAAGGGGGAAACCAACTTAGGCACCGGAAATCTCTTCTTTGGTTGCGGTGGCTCCTTTGTTTGTTCAGGATCTTTGGGTTGTGAGGAATGTGTGGACTTTAATGGTGGCTCCTTTTGTTCAGGATCTTTAGGTTGTGGGGAAGGTGTGGAATTGAATGGTGGCTGAGATGGTGGTGACTGTGGGTTAGGAACATCATGGGGAGGTGATGATTGATAGTCAGAAACAAAATGGGGAGGTGATGCTGGTGGGTCAGCAAGAGACTGTGGAGGTGATGATTGACGGTCAGGAAGAGACTGGGGAGGTGATGGCTGTGGGTTAGGAAGAGGATCAACACATGCTGATGACTCCTGGGTGGGTCGCATCTCTTGAGAGGATGGTGCTGGCTTCCTCAGCTGGATGTCCCGCCGAGGCCAAAGGATGAAATTGTTTATCACCTGTCCAAGTTTCTCAATGTCCTTGGGACCGGGGATGTCAAGAATCTCGTCCTCGTATCCTTGGATCACGGTCGATACTTCTACTCTATAGTAGTCTTCAGGAATGACGACACCATGGTATTTAGGTCCTCCTGGGATTGGTTTGCCTCTGGCCACTTCCCTTGAATGATGATTGTTAATGCCATACCATATGACTAGGGAGCAAGGCACGGGAGTAACAATGTCATCAACCGGATTGTGAGCCTTGTTCGCTGTAGACCCGACACTGCTTGGAATTTCTATTTGACAGTGTGACACCAACGGTTGCGTAACCACTTGGACTAGCTGCAACTGGGGGGCCTAAGCACTCATTTGTTGATTTGACACCGCACTCGCCAGTTTCTACATCAACTGAGGAGGAGGATCTTCTAGCAATTTCTCCATCATCTCTGTGAACTCTTTCTGAGCCTCCTTAAAGAAACTTGCCATTTCTTCCTTGTATCAATCACATTTCTTATACTCACCTGACCACTGAGGGCCAAATCCATCCTTCCATCCCTCTTTGGATGAGATGCCTCGAACACAGCCAGAATGCTCAGGGTTACCTAGGCCCACACTAAGGGTGTCCCTCTCCCTTCGTGGCTTGAATTTCTCTTCATGCTGCTTGGCTGCCATCGCAAAGATGCTCTTTGCTGCTTCATCGACAATAGGGTCCTCAAAGGACACACCGCTCTCGATTTTGTTTGGCTTCCGAGCAAGAATCCAATTTGTGGACCTTTCACCAACTTGCGTGGATAGCACCAGCAACCCTGTCGCCTTCTTCGCAGCCTCTTGCTCCCTCCATTTGGGGATCTGGCACTGGTAACCACCTGAGCCTAGATGGTGGTGGTACTTGTTCTTCTTTGCAAGCTCAGAGTAGGCTTCGCTCATAGCTACGAAGTTTGGATCTCTCCTCTGCTCTAGAAATACCGCCCACTGCCCTTTGGTAATCTTATATTTTGTTGTAGGGTCCTTTCCTCTCTTCGCATACTTGGAATTCATCTCGTACCTCCAGTTTTGAAAACTGATCGCACACTACTTCATTGTATATTCCTTTACTAGTGCCTCTGGCGTGTTCTGTGGAAACTGAAACCTCATTTTCATTTTATCTCAGATTTTTGTCCTGACACCTTCTGGCACACTGGACCAATCCTGAATGGTGATGTCAACAAAGTTCTTAACACAGAAGCCAATTGCATTCCAGTACTTGGGTAGGGCCTTCTCAGGAAGTAGGGGTTGTCCAATCAAGCTCACTTTATCAATGTAATATGTTTTGTCTGGAAACTTGTTCATACCCCTCTCGCCTTATTTCAAACCGGTCCGCTTTCTTTTCCTTGATCTCTCAGTGGTCGTCTGTTGACGGCGGATAATGTCAACTTTTATTAGAACTTTAGACACAAAAGGATACATGAATACACACTAGTCTAGGGTTTTAACTGATAATTTTCATGAGTTTTGCATATTCTGTATTTTTCAGAGATTATTTTAGAAAAGCATAAAAGAGGGATTAGAGTGCATAATTATCATGAAACTTAACCGCGAAGGCAAACATCGACATTGGGCTCAGGAAGCGTCTAGAAGACACCAGAACGAAGTGGACCCCGAGCGGCCCACATGTGGGGCCGGCCGGCCCCATGGCTGCACTGGGCAGTGCCCCTAATTAGGGTTTTGCCCTGCCTTCTAGAGTCTTCTTTCACCGCCTATGAGGAGTCATCTTGGCCCTTGGTTAAGTCGGTTTGATCCTGCGGCGCACGTTCATCCCACCGGACTATAAATAAAGGGGCAGACCCCCCTCCCTGGAGGCATCAAGTCATTTGGAGATCAAGCCATCAAGAGCCTTCTCTAGTTCATCAGAGCCTCTCTAGTTCATAGCTTTAGCCTAGTTAGATTAGAAGTAGAAGAGTTCTAGTTCTTCAGCGGGATCCTGAGCCCCTGGCGTCTGTCTGGAGTGTGGAGTTCGGTATAGTTCTAGTACTTTGCTCTTATTGTATTCAATATTATGATTCAGGCAACATTGTTCTTAATCTCTTATATATTCTTAATTGCAATAGTCATTGTCTACTTTAATTATATATCTAGCATAGTTAGTTTGATCTTATTGAATTCATGTAATTGCTCGTATAGCGTTTATCCAAATGTACAATGGGTAGATGATGAACAATATGTAGATATGATGTCTAGATATCTTGTTTGTCTACGAGTGCACACTGATGTGCCAGGTCGTGTGGTAGTCCGCGTAGGTGACAGCTGCGTTGGTTCCTCTGTAGTCCACCCCCCGTATGTAGGACAGCAAGCGCGGTCACGAAGTTGGATGATGACTCTGTTTAACATCCTTCCTAGATGATGCCCTTTACATGTGATCATAATATAGGATTAACTTAACGATTGCTAGATGTAATTGCACTAATTAGAGTTATTTATTGATGTAGTTATTGAATTACCTTAGTATTTATTCCCGAGTTTATCCATTGGCTAGCTATTACTATGACTAGAAGAGCTCTGATGTTTATCTATTTATGATGACTGATCATTATTTATCATATATATATCTTTTATCATGTGACTTATCCCAGTTATGAGTAGGATTCTAGTTATGGTTTACCTTTCACATCAATAGTGTAAGTTGTAGATACAAGTCCTACATAGACCTTTCCAATGGTATAAATATAAATCGACAACCTAGTAATACTCTAAGTAAAATGCTACAATGGTATAATTATCTGTCCGCTTGCAGAAATATTTCTTTAGTTCATATTCTTATATTTATTTCTGCCAATCATACGAAATAATAGATTCATTTAATACTTTATTTCTAGCTAATATAATTAGGGATGATAACCTAGTTCAATGCTTAGAAATGTTGGTGAGAGATAAGTGGCTAGTTGCTAATGACAAGTTAATTCAGTACTATGTGTTTCTAATCTCGTTAAGTAGTAATGATGTTAGAAATACCAACATCGTCGCGGTCGCTTCTGGTGCGTCTGCTGCATCACGTGCCATTTCGTGTTCCATTATCAACAGTTGCATCTGAGACAATGCCTCCTGAGTATAGACACTGTCAATCATATGGACATTATGAATCAAAATCATATAATTAAATACAAACACGAAATCATGGATATGTAATTTACCTTATCGTCTTGTGGGTTGTAATCAGGGTCACATGCCAATTCATGGCGAGCCTTCCTCGCTTCGGGAGGCTCCATATTATCGCTAGCTTCTACTTCATATGAGGGAGTGGAGGCCCCTGATGCTTCGCCCGTTTCGTGTGTCCTTTGCACTTGCTCTACTGGCTCCGTGGGGTGGGGCGACAACGGGGGCTTGGCCCGTTTCGTGGGTCCCTTGTATTTGCGCCAGTGGGGTGGGACCCTAGGGCTTGTTCCGTGTGTTCGGACACTTGTGCTTGGTCCTTGCGTGGAGAACTCATCATGACAATCTTCGCTCGATGTATATACAGACCTAGATCGATATACATACACAAAAAACAACATTATTGTGTATTACCATACGTGGCATGAAATATAAAGTGGCATATGTGGCATAATACATGTATTACCATATGTGGCATGAAATATAAAGTGGCATACATGGCATAATACATGTATTATCATACGTATATTATCAACATACATAAAAAAAGAAATAGGAACATAAGATGATACGTGTATTATTGACTTTTCTATTATATATATTATTGACATACATATATTACATAGTCAATCACATATATAAAGACATTGTCATACAAGTCATGCAAGTACATCATCATACATGTTATCCAATGACATATAAAAAGAAATAATAATATTCAGATTGACCACCGCCTATAGAAATAATATTATTTATCCAATAAACTACAAAAAGACATAATAATATTGAAAAAAGTCTAAAAAAAACCCCTCAACTATTAACGTTGGTGCACTTTGTACCACTGAACTATACAACCGGGTATTGTACACCCCGAACTTTCAAAATCGGTGCAAATAACACCACAGGGGCGGTTTTGGAGGGTGGTTTTGTTACTGACAACGTGGTTTTGTCTTTTTCTTTTTTATTTATTTTGGCTGAATCTTTGAAAAATCATAGTAAATCATAGAAAAATCATAAAATAGAAAATCTAATTTTGTTGGACTCTACATCGGTAGATCTGCACAGTGAACATATAATATAGTATATTTTAGTACAAAGTTTTTACTATAATTTTAGACCTATATTTTTTTATAATTAAATGGAATAATTCATAACCATAATTTCTATGGTTGAATTATGGTGAAATTTTATGGTGAGCTTATTATGATATGTTTGAACGGTAATAAAAATTTTATAATTATTGGATCATATATAACTTAGTTATAGATTTATTTATGTTTATACTTAGGTTTATGCTTGTTAAATATAAATAAATCTATAAATGATCTAATAATTATAAATTTTTACTATAGTTCAAGCATATCATAATAAGCTCACCATAAAAAAATTTCACCATAATTCGACCATAGAAATTATGGTTATGAATTATTCTATTTAATAACAAAAAAACTAAATGTCTAAAATTATAGCAAAAACTTTATACTAAAATATACTATATTATATATTCGCCGTGCGATCTAACGATGTGAAGTCCAACAAAATTAGATTTTTGATTTTATGGTTTTTTTGTGATTTACTATAATTTTTCAAAGATTCAGCCAAAATAAATAAAAAAGAAAAAGACAAAATCATGTTACTGTAGCAAAACCACCCTCCAAAACCGCCCCAGGTGTTATTTGCACCTAAGTTTCGAAAAGTTTAAGGTCTACAATACCCGGTTTTATAGTTCGAGGTATAAAGTGCACCAACGTTAATAGTTGGAAGGTTTTTTTTCGGACTTTTTTCTAATAATATTCTATAATTTTATTTTATATTTTTTCTGAGATTTTATGAATTTTTTCTAATATTTTATTCCATTTTTTTCTCAAAAATGAATTGCTAAAGTTAAAAAAACAACTCCCTCTCCTCCCTCAGGCGGCCAAGCGAGCCGGGCCCAAGGGCCCGTGAGGCGCCCCTCCTCTCTCCCTCTCTCGCCTCCCCTCTCCCCTCCTTCAGGGCGGCCTCTTGGGCTGGCCCGGTAGGCCCGTGACGCCCCTCCTCTCTCCCTCTCTGCCGGGGTGGGGCCCCCTATCGGGGTCTTCCCCTACCTCCGCTCTCCGGCCGGTGAGAGGCCCTAGCGCCGGCCGACGACGCGCTCGTCCGCCCCTTGCTCCCCTTCCCGGCCCGTCCGCCTCCGGCACCACACGCCACCGCACCCACAGCCACAGCCGCCGCCGCTCCACAGTCAAGGTCAAGGAGAGGAAAGAGCTTACAACGGCAAAGAAGATGACGCGACCTGACAGCGCAGATCCACGGAGACGGCGACGCTTCTACTACTCGACGCTGCACCGACTAGCTCCGACGACCCCGGTGCGGCGGCGGGCCTCTCCAAGGGTGAGAAGACACGGCGCGACGATGGAGAGAGCCGGTGCGCCGGTAGGGGAGGGTGACAATGACGGGCGTAGTGTGCAGGGGACGGTTGCGCGGCGCGGTGAGGAGGGCAGCGGCGTGAAAATTTTTGGCAGCCTGACGGCGTAGTTTGGAATGAACTGTTGCTAGGACTTAGAAATTTTTGGGGCCGAAGCATTACACATATATAGCTGCCACATTTCTACAGGCGGCCGGTATCAACCACCGCCCGTAGAAATGGTTTCTACAGGCGGTTGTCATTAACGACCGCCTATAGAAATTGTTTGTACAGGCGGAGGTCAATACCGGCCGTCTGTAGAAATTGTTTCTACAGGCGGCTGTCAAAGACCACTGCTGGTAGAAACAATTTTTCATTTCCTTTTCTTTTTCTTTATATGTATTTGCAGAAAAAAATTTAAAAGCTTCAAAAAATCATATCTTGACCAATATTGGTCCAAATTTAGTGAAACAAAGTTTTTGTGTTTCTCTTGAGTAGATCTATATGTTAAAAATATTAAACGCCATGTTTGAGATATTTTTTTATATGTAGCTTTATTTAAAATGATTTAAATTGAATATAGGCCTCATATGTTGTTTAAAAATATGAAATTCAATGTTTGAGATACTGTTATATCTAGCTTTATTTAAAAGCATTGAAGCTATTATTTTATTTTTTTCTCTACACTAAATGGAAGAAAAAATACTGAATTACACCTTGATCCCACTGGGTTTTTTCATCAACATCCACCTCCATTCATAAAAAGCATAATTTAAAAGCATTTATATTTCATGGTAAAGACAGAGAATGGTACATAGCATAAGGTGTATATTGTAACATAAAAGGAATACGTGGCAAATATTAAATATAATCTAGGTAGGTACTATTCATCCTAGTCCATCGTGGCGCACTCAGGGCAACGAACTCTATGGGACGCTCCGCTCAACATTCCTTATATTTACTAGATGGTCGTCTACAAAGAGAGACATGTCGCTGAACTCGTTAAATACATCCAGGTCATATACACCATCAACTCCTATAGCTTGTTGCTTTCCGGGGAAAACTATATGTTTTGGCTTGTCGGTACTTTTCTTTCGATCATTTTGAGATGTGATCTGTTCAAAGATAGAAGACCTATGCAAAGACGGCTAGCCATTATCCATGGATCATCTTTGTAGCCTACCTTACTTAGATCAAAAATTCTGACCCCATAGTTGTCCACTGTGACATATTTATCTTCAACCCATTGACATTGAAACAAGGGACCTAAAATGTACCATAGTCTAGTTCCCATATATCCTCAACGAAGCTAATGTATGTAGTTTCCTCACCAGTTTTAGAGTCTATGGCCTCGCATCAAATACCACTATTTTGTGCCATGCTCTTTTGGTCCTTGGACTTAGTACAGAATGTGAAGCCACTAATATCATAGGTTTGCCATGTCGTGACCTGGCGTGATGGTCCAGATGCTAACACCTTGATGGTGCATTCCTCAAGTGTTTCCCCATCTGGAATGTCATGGTCCCTTAGCCATGAGGTGAACCGAATCTTGTGTTCCTTCATTAACCATTCATCTATGCAGCCATGATTATGTTCGTGAAGCTCATCAATGTGTTGTTTGATCAAAGGCTCTATTACCGAGAGCTGATGTACGATGCTGTGATGTGCCTCAAGGACTATATTGTAATCTTGCAGGATGCATGATTTCTTTCCCATCCTCTCACTTCTATTCTGCCAACCCTCGTGTTGTGATGGAGGCAAACCTATTGCAACCCCGGTTTTAGGACCCTGTTGTAGAATGGACCTCCGATTCAATGGCCTCTTCGGTTAAGTACTCTACCATGGATGCCTCAGGATGAGTACGAGTTGCTAGATAGCTACTTAGTATTGACATGAAACGCTCATACATCCACATCTCATACAAGTGCATGGGACCTAGTGCCTCTATTTGTGGAACCAAGTGCACCACAAAGTGAACCATCATATCGAAGAATGAGGGGGGAAACACATCTCAAACTATGATAAAGTCTCCACTGCAAATTCTTGGAGAGACGCAAACTCATCATGGTTAATCACTTTCTGTGAGATTCTATTGAAGAAGTAGCACAACCGTGTGACTAAAACTTTTATCCACACCGGGTTTATAGCCCTGATGGCAATAGGCTGGAAAGTAGTCAACATGACATGACAATCATGTTAGTTATAGTTAGTGAGTGTAAGGTCTTTCATTGACACAATACTCCGTATGCTAGAGCAGAATCTAGATGGGACTTTCAAATTCTTCAACCACACACACATCGCATGTTTCTCGTCATTGTTGAGGTTGTAGCTTGCAGCTAGGAGGTGGTACTTCCTATTTTCTAGCATAAAAGGGTGAAGTTCTTTTTTTATGCCTAACTATACCATGTCCAAGCGTAAATTTAATCCTTCCTTTATCTTGCCCTTCATCTCCAGCAAGGTGCCAATTAGGCTTTTAAACACGTTCTTCTGAACATGCATACCATCGATCGCGTGGCGTATGTCTAACTCTGGCTAGTATGACAAATACTCAAATAAAATAGACTTCTTCTTGAATGTAGCCCCTGGAGTTGGTTTGACATTCTTTCTTGGTTTTTCATCTTTTGTCTTCTTTTCAAAAACAAATTTGAGTTTACTGACTATGTTGAAAACTCTTTTGCCTTTACTGTTACCTGATGGAGCAGTAGACTGTAGTTTAATATTATTGTCAAAGTATTTATCCATCTTTTTCTGGCGGTACCTGTGTCCTTTTGATAAATAGCGTCTATGCCTCATGTACACCATCTTCTTAGATGCAGTAAGGGACACATGAGTGGTTCCATCTATGCATACCACATAACCAAACTTTTCCTTAAACTGTCCTGATAATATGAAGAGAGCAGGGTAGTCGTTGATCGTAACAAAGATAATTGCTCTCAGCGTGAATGATTCTTTTTTGCGTACTCGTCCAACATTTTAACACCTATTTCCCATAATATCTTCATGTCCTCCATTAAGGGCTCCAAGAAAATATCCAAGTCAACTCCAGGTTGTGTAGGGCTAGAGATAAGGATGGTTAGCATAAGGTACTTTCGCTTCTGCATCAACCATGGAGGAAGGTTGTAGATGGTGAGGATCACCAACCATGTGCTATGAGTGCTGCTCCTCTCAGCAAATAGATTCATTCCGTCAGTACTTAGTGCAAACCTAACATTTCTTAGTTCTTTTGTAAAGTCCTTATGGTTTTCATTGAAATCTTTCCACTGTTGCCCATCTACTGGGTGCCAAAGCTTTCCATCGTCTTTGTGCTCATTAGAACCATGCCAGCTCATAAGTTGGGCATCCTCTAGGTTAGTGAACAAACACCTCAATCGATCGACTATAGGAAGGTACCACATCACCAAAGCGAATCTTTTTCTGTGCACAATAGTCTACTTCTTCTTTTTTCTTTGCTTGGTGGGTTTTGAACCACTCTTCTCGGTCTTTTATTGGGTCCCCTTTCGTTTCTTTCCTTTAGACATGAAGGCAGCACACTCTTCCTCCCCCTCAGTAGTCTTTATTTGTCTTGTACCTATTTGCACCACACTTTGGACAACTGTCTAAGTCCTTATAATCATCTCCTCGATATAGGATATAGTGATTTCTACACGCGTGGATCTTCTCAACACCCATCGTCAGTGGACTAATTAGCTTCTTTGTATAGTACATGTTAGCAGGCACTTTATTCTCCTTTGGAAGCATGTCTCGCGATAATGCTCAAGAACGCATCGAAGCCAAATCGAGAAAGACTATATCTAGCTTTGCATACCAACAACTTTGGCATAGACCGCAGCGTTGTGAACTCTTTGGTGCAGCCTTCAGACTCATCATACAAAGGCTCTTGTGCTGCCTTCATTAGGGCCTCCATACCTTCCATGAAGAACATTGATGGATCTTCCGCATGACGATGCAACATTGCCTCTAGAAAATCTGCATCTTCCGCAGCCATATTAGTTCTGAAGCCTTCATTTCCTCCAGTGAAATCGTGATCATGAATATTTGGCACAACATGTTCGGCGTCTGGACCATCAGTGTTAGGTTCTTGTGTATCGTGTATGAACTCAAACCCATCAACAAGCATATCTGGACCATCAGCATCGATGTTCACGGGGTTCCTAGTTGCATAAGGCGTAGAGCTACCCTCTCTATGCTTTGTCCAAATCAAATAATCCTTTATAAATCCTCGGACGGACCGGATGAGAAAGGATTTGTTGAGTGTCATCAAATACAACAATATTTTTGCAAAGTCCATGTATGGACAATGTATGTTGCGTCTTCTTTGTTCTGGAAGCATGGTTCTTAGTAGCATCAATAAACCTCTGCATCTCGTATGTATGATGGATCTAGTCTTAATAAATTATATATCTAGAATGACCTCTCCATCACCACCTGTACAAAACATACAATGAATAACAAGAAAATTATTAAATATGGGTTTATAGTTAGGGATAATATTGGCTAGGATTTAGGGTTTTGCTAGGGTTTAGATAGGATTTAGTTAGGTATTATTAGCTAGAGAATATTAGCTAGGATTTAATTAGCTAGGGTTTAGCTAAGGTCTAGGGTTTAAGTGGGGTTTTAGCAAGAGTTTATGTAGGATATAGCTATGAATTATATTAGCTAGGATTTAAGGCTCATTTAGGTACTAAATTAATAAACCTAAGTTACATAATTAAAAAACCTAATAAGCAGCATAATTAAAAAACCTAAATAACATAATTAAAAGACTAAAGTTGCATAACTAATAAACCAAAATAGAATAATTATAAAACACACCATACATGAAACATGGATAAAAAAGAGAGATTAAAGTAAAAAACCTAAGTAGCATATAATTAAAAAAATAACAAAAATTCCACATTTCTCTCTCTACATAAATACACAAGAACACACCATTGATGGAATCTTGCATAAACTAGGTAAAATAAGAAGCAAACATGAAAAGAGAGAGAGGAGAGACATTATCTAACCATCTTAAGCAACCTAATTAGAAGAAATAAAGACAAGAAGCTAGGTATTCTTCTTTCTCATTTATGGTGAAACTCTAGATCTAAAAAGTGGCTCAAATTGAGCAAGAACGAGCAAATTGAGCCAATAGGAACATGAGCTAACCTTTTATAGCAACCTCCTTCCAAGAAATGAAGATCAAAACCTTCCCTCTTGTATTTTGGCAACTGACCTCCAAAATCGCCTCCAATGGAAGGTGGTTGCGAGCTACAGTTGGCTCAGGGTGAAAGAAGGGGTATTTATACAAGATAAATCACAGACAGTTAGTACAGCAAACCACCTATGAAAAACAGCTTCCATAGGCGGTTGGCTTAATGCAACCGCCTGTGTAAACGTTAAACACAGGCAGTTGAGTTAAGTCAACCGCCTGTGAAAAACGGTTACCACAGGCGGGTGGTTTAACCTAACCACCTATGTAAATTTGATATTTGATGTGAACAAGGGTTCCCGATCTTCCGAAAGGTTACGGTAACTCTCGATTTGGCGAAAACGAGACACAAGTCGATCCAAGCTTCCGAACAAAGACGATCCGAAACCCCGCAATCGCAGTACCACTTCTTCTTTGGTTATCAACCGGCGTTGCACGGTTGACCTCGCCAAGAAGGCTAATCCTTGCCTGCGAATCGAAGAACACAAGCAAGAACAAAGAAGAAAGCAACCAATTTGCAAATGAATGATTAAGCTCACGAGTTGGGGTCTCACAAACCGATGAAACGGCGAAACTGTTCTTGACAGATTAATCTAAGCAAAACCCCCAACCCTAACTTGGGCGGCGGCTACTGTTTATATAGAGTCTAAGGTCGTGCAAGACCCCCCTGGACGCACCCCTAATGGGTTCCAACTCGATACAAGGCCCAAAGACCAAAATACGACGTCGCAGCGTCAGGACAGATTCTGGACGTCAACTTGTTTGGACGATTCCCGATGACTCCGGATGAATTTGGGCCTCCAACAAGACTCATTGGAAAGGTCTTTTCGTTATCTTTCTTTAGAGTCTAAGAACGTCCAATTCCGAGTCTGGATGCATCCTGGGCGTCCAATTTAGTACAGACTGCTCCTGGACTCCAAGACGGATTCGAAGTCGACTTGGTCTGGGCCTCCACCTTGACTTGAGCGCCCTTGCTGGTCCTTCACGCCTCCAAGCCCTCCTTTATGTATCTCCCGGTCCTCTCCATGATTCCTAATCATAATATAATCATTAGGTAGCAATCTATTCTCTAAATCATATAAAGAGTTACTTAGGAACGAGCTCACCTGTAAATTTAATTGTCGTGCGCGAGCTCTTGTGATTGGACCTTGAATGTTCAGCGGAGGATCATTGAGTGTATCCGAAGGAGTGATGTCCTCATCATCCTCCCCCTCTTGAATTGGAGTCGTCCTCGACTCAAGCTCATCTTCTTCTCCCAAGTATGGTGTCAAATCTGCAATGTTAAAAGAAGGACTAACCCCGAACTCGGGTGGCAACTCAAGTTTATATGCATTATCATTTATTTTCTCAATAACTTTATAAGGACCAGCAGCTCTTGGCATTAATTTAGATTTACGCAGCTCTGGAAACCTATCCTTTCTCAAATGTAACCATACTAAATCACCCGGCTCAAGTTTAATTTCTTTCCTACCTTCACTTCCAGCAATTCTATACTTTTCATTCATCTTTTCGATATTTTCTTTAGTTGTTTCATGCAACTTACGAATAAATTCAGCACGTGCGCTAGCATCACTATGGGTTCTTTTCGGTGGTAGGTAAAGGTAAAAGATCAATAGGAGCACGAGGGTTAAAGCCATACACTACCTGAAAGGACTTACCTTAGTGGTAGAATGTGTCGCCCGACAAAACAAACTCCACATGAGGCAAACATTCCTCCCACATCTTTAAATTTTTCTTCAAAATAGCTCTCAACATGGTGCCCAAAGTGCGGTTCACTACCTCTGTTTGTCCATCAGTTTGTGGGTGACAAGTTGTAGAAAACAACAATTTTGTACCCAACTTATTCCATAGAGTGCGCCAAAAATGACTCAAGAATTTTGCATCACGATCTGAAACAATAGTATAAGGCATACCATGCAAGCGAACAATCTCTTTGAAAAGAGGTCAGCAATAAAGACAACATCATCACTTTTTATGACAAGGTATAAAATGCGCCATCTTAGAAAATCGATCCACAACAACAAAAAATGCTGTCCCTCCCCTCTTAGTCCTAGGCAATCCTAAAAACAAAGTCCATCGAAATATCGGCCCAAGGAAATAGAAGGAACAGGAAGAGGCATATACAAACCATGTGGATTCAAGCGAGATTTAGCCTTTTGACATGTAGTGCAGCGTGCCACGAACCGCTCAACATCTCTCCTCATCTTTGGCCAAAAGAAGTGTGTGGTCAACATATCCTCCGTCTTCTTAGCACCAAAATGCCCCATCAAACCTCCTCCATGTGCTTCCTACAACAACATTAGACGAACAGAACCAACTGGAATGCATAGACGGTTAGCTCTAAACACAAAACCATCATTGATCACAAACTTGTTCCATGTACGTCCCTCTTTACAATTCAGCAACACATCTTTAAAAACAGGATCAAGCACATATTGTTCTTTTATTGATTCAAGTCCAAAAATTCTACAATCAAGTTGGGACAAGAAAGCATAGCGTCTAGACAAGGCATCGGCAATCACATTATCCTTCCCCTTCTTATGTTTAATAATATAAGGAAAAGATTCAATAAATTCAACCCACTTAGCATGCCTACGATTCAGATTATTTTGAGAGCGAAGATACTTAAGCGATTCATGATCTGAATGTATAATAAATTCTTTAGGCCACAAATAATGACGCCACGTCTCTAAAGAACGCATAAGTGCATACAATTCTTTATCATACGTAGAGTAATTAAGAACAGACCATGCAATTTTTTCGCTAAAGTATGCAACAGGCTTACCTTCTTGCATCAAAACACCTCCAATGCCAACTCCACTAGCATCGCATTCTAGCTCAAAAGTCTTACCAAAAGTTAGAAAGTTGCAAAAGAATGGTGCGTGTGTAAGCTTGTCCTTCAAAGTGTCAAAGGACTCCTCTTGTGCCTTACCCCAATGAAACACCACACCTTTCTTTGTCAACTCATGCAATGGGGCAGCAATGGCGCTGAAATCCTTGACAAAGCGACGATAGAAACCCCGCAAGACCAAGGAAACTTCTCACCTGTGTGATACTTGTAGGCACTGCCAACTCTTTATGGCTTCAATTTTCGTCTCATCCACTTGAATTCCCTGTGGAGTAACAACATAGCCAAGAAAAGAGACTCGATCCGTGCAAAAAGATGCACTTCTCAAGGTTACCAAATAAACGTGCATCACGTAAAGCATTAAAAACAGCACGTAAGTGTCCCATATGTTCATCCAAAGACTTGTCAGAAATCGATATCATCAAAGTAAACTACCACAAATCGTCTAATGAAAGTTCTTAAAACCTCATTCATTAAGCGCATAAAAGTACTAGGTGCATTAGTCAAACCAAAAGGCATTACTAACCACTCATACAACCCGAATTTGGTTTTAAAAGCTGTTTTCCATTCATCTCCAAGTTTCATTCTAATTTGGTGGTAGCCACTACGCAAGCCTATCTTTGTGAAAATTACAGAGCCACACAACTCATCAAGCATGTCATCAAGCCTAGGAATTGGATGACGATATCTAATAGTAATATTATTAATGGCTCTACAATCAACACACATACGCCAAGAACCATCTTTCTTAGGAACCAAAATCACAGAACGGCACAAGGACTAAGGCTCTCACGTACATACCAAGGGTCCAAAAGCTCTTGGACTTGTCGCTGAATTTCCTTAGTCTCCTCGGGGTTGGTTCGATAAGCAGCTCGGTTTGGTAGTATTGCTCCCGGGATCAAATCAATTTGATGCTCTATTCCTCTCATAGGTGGCAGCCCCGGGGTATCTCGGCTGGAAAAATGTCCTCATACTCCTGCAAAAGGTTAGTGACAACAGGAGGCATCGAACTAACAACATCTTCAAGCGAAAACAAGGCTCGCTTGCAAACCAAAGTATAGCATATATCATCATCGAAAATTTCAGCTACCACCGATAAGGACACGCCTACGATGCCCAAATAAATTTGCCCAATCTTTCACGGTACAAAAGCAATTATCCCGGCTGCTAGCAACAAATCCAATTGTTGTCGATCCAAAACAGAAAACTTGGTAACTTGATCTCTAGTCCCAATAGCCTAGCAGCTAGTAACTCACGCTATTTGACACGGTTGTCAAATCAGATACAGTGAACTAGAGCTTAGCAACAACAGCAACTGAAACTTTCACGTGTAATATTCCAAGGCTTGACTATATATGTGTACACGTGAGAATAATAAAATATTGATTATATCAGTAGACCAACTGCGATTAGACGAACAAAGTAATAATACCAGTGATCCTCTCGGCAATCACAAGAGAATTCAGATATCAACGGCACAACGAAACCAAATATACTTGATTTTCCAATTAAATAATCCAATAGCAATGAAAGATAGAAGATGGATTTGGCTTACAGAGATGCAATCCAAACCCTAGATAAATCTTCCACCAAGGCCACGATGAACCACGATCGGAAGAGGGGAACTCCAGGAATTCGTGATGCGCCAGGACTTCCACACAAATCCACGAAGGATCCGGATCAATCACCCCAAGAACTAGGGTTCTCGGCGGCTCGGCGAAGGATAAACTTCACTAAATAAAATTCCAATCTAATCTAAACCGGTACATGGCCGAGCCTCTCCTTTCTAAATGTGCACGCAGGCACCTGTCGACACAAGTCCGACTCCACCAAAAGAAAGCAACGTTACTTGGCTAATCTAATTAAAGGAAAGACAGGCTGACAGGAGTGCAAAAATACAATATAATATTCTGGCCAAGAAGATAATCACGTCCGGTTTCCTTCAAGAGCTGGTTGCCTCCTCAAATTAGCACATCTCTCTTTAGTAATGTTGCACCAATAAAAACAATATTTGAGGATAAACCAGCACTAGTGAATTTTGCATCATTCGTTTGTATTTCTTATAAAAAATAATAGCTCCAAATTTCATACCAGTTACCACATTTGAAATTGGAGAAGAATTTACCATAGATATATTTTTTGAGGAGCCATGGGCTCATCAATATTTACATAGCCTGTGGTAACTATTTTTCACCTGAAAGGGTTGAAGGCTCGACATAGCCCTTTTTATACTACAGGCGCGTGGTATCTAAAACCGCCCGGTGGTATAAAAGGGCGCCAAAGAATGGCTTCTTTTCTACTAGTGTGAGGCTTTGCCGAGTGCAAGATATTTGGCATTCAGCAAACAATCATACTCGGCATAACGCAGTTTGCCAAGTGCCGCATTACACTCAAGAAAAAGGCGGGGCATTCGGCAAAGATGCCGAGGGCCACGCCCGGCACTCGGCAAAGAAGCCGTCGTTACCACATCCCCGCCGCCATCATGCAAACCTTTGCTGAAGTGTCGGCCAGCAGACACTCGGCAAAGAGGGCCCTTTGCCGAGTGCCAACGCCGGCAAAATAATTTTTTTTTTTTTGCAATTCAAATTTTTTTCTTTTGAGCCTCTTACACTACATGACACTCCATGTTGAAATTTTATATATTTTTTTAGACTTTTTGCTATATTTCTCTAATTTATTTCATTTATTTGAAATTTGAACGATATGGCAAGTTTGAACTAGAAGTGAACCAAATTGTGCAATTAAATTCATACAAAAAAAATAATATGCACGTTTTTTGTGTAATGTAAGATTGTATCCGTGGTCGAGCGTAAAAATTCAAAAAATCTTGTTCACAAAAAGTTGACCACGAACTTGCCGGTAAATGTTTTTAATTATATAAAATGCAAAAAGTCAAAAATCATGAAACTTTCCGAGATGTCATGATATCACGTGTGGAGGTTGTGGTAAAAAAATGAGAAGGTTTCGAAGTTGACATGATGATGCTTATAAACTGAAATATCTACGAAGGAGTTCCATGATTTCATGTGGACTTCTGAGTGGTTATAAGCATAGTACACGACAACTTGCTTGAAATCTTCTAAAATTTTTACCATAGCCTCTACATGTGATATCGTGACATCTTCACAAGTTTCATAATTTTTTGGATTTTGTTTGTATTTTATAGATTTTAAAACAATTGGGCCACAATTTCTTGGTCATGCTTCGTGGAGATGTTTGAGATTTTGGGTCCATTCTTGATACGACCTCACATTGCACCCAATAACAGACATTATCATTTTTCCATTAATTTTATTTCATTATTCAAATGACTTGTTGTTCAAATTTGAATTATCCTAAAAAAATTCTATTAAACAAAATAAATTAACAAAATATAGCAAAAAAAACGAGAAATGTATAATATTTTAACATGAGTACCACATACAGTCCATGAAGAGAAAAAATTTGGAGATCAAAAGGAAAAAACACTTTGCCGAGTGTCGAAGTTAGAGAGACACTCGGCAAAGTTCCCCGGTGATGGCACTCGGGCGGGCACTTGGCAAAAAAGAGTAGTTTTTTAAAACAAAAAATACAAGATGGAAATTTATAAAAAAATAAAATCCTATATTTGCCGAGTGCGGAGAACCGCGGCACACTGGCAAAGAAGCTAAATTTTCAAAAAAAATTGATTTTTACCTCTGCCAACCGCCGCCGATCGCACTCGGCAAAGAGAGGAGTTTTTTTGTTTTTACGTAAATACAGATGGAAGGTTATTATTTTAAAAACCTATCTTTGCCGAAAGTGCCGGATCGGGTGACACTTAGCAAAGAATGTAAATTAAAAAATTATCTTTGCCGTCTTTGGATCGCGGGCACTTGGCAAAGAGGTGAACAGATACAACAAGCCCATTTCGCCACGCACATAACGCAACACATGCTGCCCACACACACATGAAGCTCCATCGCCTGCGGGAGATTTGCCGCCCGGAGCCGTGGCTGCCCACGCCACCCCAGCAGCCTCACGCCCGGTCCCGCCTTCCCCCGGCCGACCCATGCCCGCCAAAGACCTCCCTTACCACCGCCTCCCCCACCGGCCTGCGCCCGCACAGCCCCATGCCGGTCGGCCCGGCTGCCCTCCCCAACTGCGGGCCTCTGCTGCCCCAAGGCCGCCTTACGCGCCCACTCCGCCTCGCCTCGCCCCGAGGAGCAGGAGCAGGAGGAAGGAGGGAGTGAGAAGGGAGGAGGGAGGGAGGGGGAGAAGGGAAGGAGAGACCCGCCCACCGGCTGCCTCGCCTGGTCCGCCAGCGCCCCGCCCGGCCCCCACGCGTCGGCTCTCTCGCTTTGGCATCCTGCCCGCCGATCCACGCCCATGCCCGACACACGCCCCATCCCTTTCACCGTGGTTGAGGATGCACGAGGTTCGCCCACATCTTTTTATTTCAATTCCTCAAGCGAGTAATGGAAATATGCATATGTGATTGTTGTTGGTTGTGGTGGTGGAGGTGGCGGTGGTGTTGTTGGTGGTGGTATGGTGGTTGTGGGCATGGTAGCGGTGGTGGTAGTAGTAGTTGTCATAGTAGTAGCTTCCATCGATACATATGTGATATATGTGATTTTTGGTCATCGTGCCTTTGATTGTTGTAGTTTTAGAAACCTCACCGTGTAGGGAGGTTCTCATTAAATTTTTAATTGATGGTATTTTGGTCATCGCTGTCGAGCCGGAGTATTCTCGTGCCATTGCAGTTTTTCTCGCTGGTAAGCCTGCGCCATCGCACCGACACGCCCGACTCCACCTCACCCAAGGTATAACCGCTTTTCCATATCGTGGTCACCGTCACGTCACTGATTAGGCGTCTCCCATTCAAAAGAGATACGGTTGGAGGTATGCGCATCTTTGCATATTGATAACCGTATCTCTTTGAATTGTCCACATTTTTAGATAGTCTCAGCGCGTTGTTGGGGGTTAGTTTCCATGGTCGCTTTCCGATTGGAGATAGAGTTTCAACATCACCCCTATTGTTCTTGGATACACATTCTCCCTCGTTGGGGAGATCAGCCAGGGAGGTGTCAAGCCAAAATTTTATCTCCGATCGAGTAGACTATGGAAACTAACCCCAATAACGAATCTACGGGTGGGATCGACCTATCCTCACCTATTAGAGAGTAGGAGAATATTTATATTACTCACTAATATATATGGTAGAGGATGGATAATCGTAAGTGGATGTACATGGCCATCCAAGTCGAGAGCGATTACAAATGAATGGATAATCAAGACCGATGCTTTCTTGAACCATGCATTCGGGAAAGGCTGCTAAAGGAGCGAGTCGGGTTTTGTGTCCCCCACAAAGCCGAGATGTAAAAATAGGAAAAAAAGAAAAACAAGGACAACATAGGTAAACACCTTGTGAAGAATGGATTTACCCTAGACTATACCCGATGGGTCCACCATGGTGAAGCCCATTCATATGAGAGAGGAGGTGGTGAGAGCATGCATCGAGGATTTTGATGTCGATGCCGGGGTAGCAAACATGTTAGATGATTATCATCAAGCATAGTTCACTGATGGACATATGGATAAGGAGGAGGTGCTAGAGGCCACCACAATGGCGTTATAATGATATGTTTGATTCCGGCGCAGAAAACCCTTTTCATAGCCATATAACTAGATGTCATTGGATATCCAATGGCATTAAGGTCTCAGTGACTTAGCCTTGAGCCGAGACGTCTTCGATAGTATATCGACAGCTATTGGCGGCCGCTCCAAAGGGTCACATTCTCGCCAAAGAGCATGTACGAGCCGCAAACTCCCTTCGTGCACTTAAGATTCCATATTAGCGGATACATACCTATCCAAAGGGGTGCATCCTATTTAGGAAAGAACACGCTTAAAAGCAAAGTACCGTCCAAAGTGTGAATCGTCTAGGTTTTTGGAGATAGACTCTACTCATGGCTAGAAGAGGCAAATTAACATCCCCGTGTCAATCCTACAAAGACCTCCCGTTTATACCGAGGATCCAACGGCTATACATGATCGAGGAATCCATGAAATACATGATATGGCATAAATATAGCAAATGATACAATCCTAACAAGATGGTGCATGCATTAGATGGTGAAGCATGGACCCACTTTGATGGCATTCATCATGAGAAAGCTAAAAAAGCGCCTCATAATGTGCGTATTGCGATTGCGATAGATGGGTTCAATCCTTATAGAATGATGGCTGCCCCATACACATGTTGGCCTATGTTTGTTATCCCCCTCAATCTCCCTCTCAGAGTGTGCTTTCAATGATATAACATATTGTTGTCGTTGATAATTCCTAGACACTCGGGAATCATAAGGGGTGTGTTCATGGAGCCTATCATTGATGAGTTGGTCCATGCTAGGGGGAGCAAGGGGTATGGACATCGACCGTGCTACGAAGAAAACTTCAAAATGTATGTTTGGTACCGATACTCCCCCGCATGACTTCTTGGCGTATGGGATATTCCCAGCCCTAGTATGTTCATGGGAATTTCCCATGTCCAGCATGCAATGAAGCTCGAGGTTCATTTGGTTGAAAAAAGGTGGCAAGTATTCATCATTTGACCAAAGATCAACAATTCCTCTTGCCTGTCCATCCATTTAGACGAGACATCAAGAACTTTACAAAAAGGTATCATAGTGATAGCCCCCTCGCATCCCGGATGATGACCCCGGTGCCACGGTTCATAAAAAGATAGATACTCTAGTGGTCAATCGAGAAGGTGATGGGTTTGTGGGATATGGTCAACAACATATGTGAACTCATAAGTTGGGCTTGACTCGGCTTTCTATTTTGATGACCTTCTCCTTTCACACAACATT